>DF240029.1:0-143132 GCA_000507305.1 Breviolum minutum Mf 1.05b.01 | reverse complement strand
GTCTCAAGAAAGGGGTGAGAGTTAGAATGCGTGAGGCACAGTTTTCTTTTGATCGCGATGATCTCAGTTTCACTTGAGCCAAAATGGAGACATTTTGCTCAAGTGAACATTGCAGACATATTCATGCTTTCCAGCAAGCTTCCCAAGCAAAATGAAATTGTTCTTCAAAGGGAAGTAGCTTCTAAGGAAGAATCTTCAATTTGAACAAACACGCTCTGTGAAAAAATAACTTTTTCTACAAGGAAAAGGGAATTGCATGAACAGAACTAGTAAGATGGGGGCTCTCTTTCAAGCAAAAACGCTACTTAGAAAGAAAGTGGATTGTCAGGAAAAATGTTTACTAAGAATAAGTTATAAATTGTTCTTCAAAGAACGGACTACTTAGAAAAGTTCAGTTGATACATATAGGAAAAGTTTTCTTTCTTTAAAGACCGGACTTTTTCGAAATTAAAAGTAAGTTAGGAACAGAGAGGTTCATGCAAATGCATGTGTAAGACGATTGTGTTTATGTTCACGCACTGTTCTTGTTTGGGAGTAGTAAAGAATTATATAGTCAAAAAAACTAAAAACAGATGAATTCTCGCTATTTTTGAGAAAGGCATATACAAATATACTGTGGTTCTCAGTGTTTTGTGACATCTGCAGTTTGAAGGTAAAACAAAAACTGTAGTGAAATTGGGTATAGGAAACATACATACATGCATTTTCATTGTGAATACCATGAGAAATTGACTTAGGTAGATCTTGGGGGGGTGACCATACATATACATATATATATATATACACATGTATATAGATATACATTATACAGACATACACATATAACAAATGTGCACATTGACATGTACAAGTATAACTGTCCATTTTTCACACGTTCCCAAATCTTTTATGAAGAAAACCCTGCCATTTCCAAGGCATCGTTTCTTTTCCACGGTCCATTCCACTGGATCCAAGAAACTGCTTCACTTTCCGAGCAATGTAGGACCAGGGTGAATCTGGAGGAGGTCATCTCGAGTTAACAGGGGGATCTAGGTGAGGCGATATGTCCCAATATGTCGTACCCGGGACCCTGTGACTAAGATACTGAAAATGGAAGAAATCCTGCACCACCTGGGATGTATAAAACCCTGTAGATGATGGGATGATCTACCTATCAACCGGTGCAGGATTTTGTCCATCAACTGTAGCACCTGAAAATGGTATGGTTGGAAGACGGATCATTTCCTTTCCTTTTGGGGCCCCAGGTCTGTTTTCAGGGGCTACCGGCTATAGGAGTTTTCGGGAGGGTATATATCAATGTGTAAGGTGACTTCATAGTAATTGATTTGCACTTTACTATCGGGATGGCGATGGTACTAAAGAAAACTAGATTCAGTATCACTGAATCAATCACTGCATCAATAAAAATCTATTTTTAAAAAATATGTACAAAATAAGCTGCATGTACATGTCATTTCTTGGTTAGGTCAGGTATGTGCACATGTACAGACAGTAAATTCGTTTGAAACCGTGAAATGATGTACTGATCACTTCATCATAAAAGTTCACGAAAGTTCCACACACGTTGTTGAGTCTATATATTGTTTGATCCTTAAAGTCTCTGTTGACCAGCCACTTGCAGTACTTTTGTGAGTTTTATAACGGCCTCCCCAACTTACATCATGAACATCATGATCCAATGTTGCAATCAGATCCTGGATTCCATGGCCCACGTGTCCCACGTGTCGTTTGCAATCTTCCCATCTTCACCTGGTTCCTCTTTCACAAGACCTTCCAGAATCTCCTATCAGTCCACAACGGTGTTTTCCCACAAAAGAATCAACAGAAATGCACGGCCGTGACTTTCTCAACAGGGTGCAGTTGAAGTAGCAAAATGTGAACTACCACAGAAATGCCTAAAAATGCTTAAATGGTCAAAACCTGAAAAACATTTTGTTTTTTCTCTGTGAAACCTAAGGAATCCTGAAATATGACGTGCTTGAAACCATCTAACCTAACATTTGAAAGTGCAGTATCATCCGTTTCCAGCCAAATCTTATCACAAGTCTCCTGCATCCATACCAACACCTGGTGTTTCTCCAGGTATCCATTGGCCTTGCAGATGGCGTTTTTTCGGGGGAGAGTCACTCTAGAAATTTCATCATCTGGGCACGCTGCTGGATCTGGAAAGTATGATCCAAAACCTGGGAATTATCAAATTTTAACATATCCCCTAAAAAAGATGGGTGGTTGGAACAAGATGTTTCTTTCCTTTTGGGGCGAACTGTAACTTTTTTTTGGAGCGATTTCTTCAACTTCCAGCACTATCGAAAAATCAGTCCATCACTAGTGGTTACGGAAAGATCTAGGTGGAATGCTGTCCATTCCAATCTTTTCAAACCAAGCGGCCGCCAAACAAACACTACAAATGAAATTCATAACACAAACTGGAATTTGAATAAAAACAAAATTAAAAAAAAAGGAGGATAACCCTTCCAACATACCCATTACCAAAGGATCAACCTCAAGTTCACACAGGATCAACGGCCCCTGAAAAACCGAAAAACGCCTGCATCTCCGTACCTGCCCCAAGGTCCAATGGATGGTTTGGATGGTTTGAATGTGTGAAAGGCCCGCGAAATCAAAAAAACTCGAGAAAACTTCCAAAAATTCTGGATGTGCTTTTGCTTGGACCATCTCTGTTCCCTGTGCATACGGTACAGTATATGTATCATCCGGGCAACTCGTCCTAGGTGAGTCGCCCTACCTGTACCTATCCTAGCAGAAAGTGTCAAGGTCGGGCAGAGTGGCCACTCCCAAGATGTGAGGTCAGCTGCTGTCACCCTGGAGTGTTCATCTCCAAAAATCTACCAACCCCGGAGCTGAAAATATCTACGACCACTGCCGTCACAAGGGCAGGTGGTGTCCAAGTATCTATCCCCACTTCATCACCCATCTGTGAATTCTAACAATCAACGGCCCGAGCTCATTCATTTCAGCCACCACACCTGCCGTGCTAAAGAGGCTCGTTGCGAAAGTCTGCTGCATCGATTCCTTGACAACTTGGCATCGTGTCACCGAAACCCCATACGAACCACAGGGTTGGGCACTAACGATTATTCGGTCATCCCTGCGACTTATTAGGGTGTAAAGTTTTTCTCTAACTTAAACTCGAATGGTAAAATGATGCAAAATGATGCAATATGATGTCATGGTCATGAATTTCTGCATGGAATCAAACCTCTTTCAGGAGGATCTGCTGGACAAATCCTATCCCTCCCCGTTTTTACCGGCCTTCCCCGAGGGCGAGGCCTCCTGCATTGGCTGTAAAGGGCCTGGCCACGTGGACGAAATCCCAAACAACCACCTGGGATGGTTAAAACCCTATAAATAATGGGAGAATCAACATCCTTGGTGGTGCAGGATTTTGTCCATCAACAGTAGCTCACCAGAATAATTTGAAATAGGAACTTTGGATATCTGGTCCATATGCCACCAAAAATCTGTGAAGTTTTTTGCGAGCAACGACTTGACTTGGAGGTGTGCTGACCATCAGAATTTACCTGCCAAATTCCCAAAAGTTCTGATCTCCGACTTCTGTGAAGGGATCGTTCGAAGTTGCACTTAGGCCTAACCAACAACCCAATGATACGCCGTGATGGGTCGTTTGCTGCGCTTGTTCGAAATTAGGAGGGAAACATGTTCCATTTTCCAATATGTTGGCACAGTACACTGTGGTAAAACATATCAATGACATGAAAGGGAAAGGGTCATGACGTCTGCATTTATAGCCCTTCTTTTTCCACGCACCAAGGAAAAATTGATGCTAATTCAACCTGTGCCAGATGTTTGCACGCTACTAGTAGTCCAGTAACTCAAGCCAAGTAAGTCAAGACACGCAAGAAAAGTCATGTTCGTTCAACAAATGCTGCATGTCGACATATTTAGCAGCAAAATCTGTCTACCAATGCGTTTCACAAAAAAAACTGCAAAACATAATAGAACTTTGCGTTTAAGTGTGAACCTGTGACTCTTGGAGACGTCCCTGCCAATGTGATTACAGCAGCGCAAGGCAACAAACTCTTGCAAAACGCAATGAGGAGAACCATTGCAATGCACCAAAAGGTTACCTTGCGCACAAGCCTGCCAATGCAAATTGCAGCAGGTAAAGTGCAAAACGCAGGAAAATTTAATCAGCAAAATTTCGGACATGCAAGCTTTTTGCAGCTACGTTCCAAAACAGTATATAGCTTGGACGCAGCCCTGACAATGCGATTTGCAACCCGGCAAAGTCAACGAGCACTTGCAACACACTCAAGGAGCACGGTTCCAGCGCACCAAAATTGCAATTTCACTTGTGCGATCCACACGCACGATCCTACGAAAGGTTTGCGCGGGTAACAGCCAAATCGCAATTTTACACGATCCCACGAAAAGGTTGCACAGGAATCATGCAACAAAATTACGATTATTAAGTTACGCGCATGATCCTACGAAAGGGTTGCAGTTTCACAAGCATTTTCCAGACCAGGGCGCCATCAAGACACTTTGAAAGCTTTGGAATGTTTGAAATACTTTGCAACACTTTTAAACGTAATTTGCAATACTTTCAAATGTAACTCAAGTTAAGTAAGTCAAGTCAAGCAAGTCAAGTCAAGTCAGAAAGTCAAGTCAAGAAAGTAAAGGCAAATAAGTCAAGCAATTCAAGGCAAGCTAGTCAAGTCAAAAAAGTCAAGACATGCAAGAACAAGTCATGCTAGATCGAGACACGCTAAATGTCGACATGTTAGTATGCTATCCCGGGGCTCCTGGGAAACGCCCTTCACCATGCCTTTGACACCTTACATTGCTATCCTTTGCTTGGAGCACTCTGCCTGCTGCTCCCAGGCCTCCACTGTTGTTGAACCTCTCAGTAGTCCGAGTTTTGACCTGTCAGCAAGGTGGACTTCAATCTTTTTTCATCAAGCTTGTCGGTTGTTTGATGACTGGGTTTTTTCCGCTCCATCCAGTCCCCATCATGTCCCCATCATATTTTCTGAAAACTTCTTGGCTTTTATCTTTGCCGAAGCTACAAACTCAGCTTCAAATCACTTTCAACCTCACCTCCTTCAACGTCACACTGACTTGTTCCCCAGGCTTCACGTCTTCTCGAAGCATCACCTTGAACTCCTTGCCATCGCGCCTCAGGAGAAAAGATTTAGGACTTCCGTGGAGCTTTTAGTTTCACTCCTTGCAAACAGTATACATGTATCTATACATGGATTCTATAAATCATGTGTGCATATATAATAATATAACATGTGTGTGTATAGTATATATGTATATATATGTATATATTATATACATAAATCCGTTTGTGTGTGTGTGTGTTTGCACCTATTCGCTGCATAAATATAGTGTACATATGTATATACCGTACCCTTTAAAGACTCCCAAATCAAAAGAAATGGCGATAAGTTTGGGGACTTTCAAATTAACGAACAGGGCAGGACCCAACGTATATAATTCGACGTTTGATGGCTTTATGATATATTTTTGCTGGTGCATGCGTCCCAAGTGTGTTCTTGATTCGGTGTAGGTTTGGAGAGATTGAATTTGTCCATTGCTTTTAGAATGCCATGTCCATCAAGCAGTGCTTGAGAAGCTGCGATTGTGTGCGTTCTTCTTCCAAAAACGTGACGGGGATTGTGGATGTGTTTCCAAGCACTCTGCCCCAATATGTCCAATAAAGTTCGAGCGTCATGCACAAAGCACACAGGAAACTGCAACTTCCAAAAAAACTGATTTGGCTTCCAAAAATTACCAGGATGTGCGATGCTCCATTTTGAAAAAAAACATCTTCACCTTTCCATGTCCTTTTTGAAGATACACATGAATAAAAAAGGGAATAAGCATGGCTGATGCTGCCATCATTCCACATGGAATGGCTCTGAAAGTCAAGGCACTCCACCAGTATAGCATCACCAGCTTGGTAATCCGCCGGTACATCCAATTTGATGCGCAAGAGACTTTCGTCCTGGCCAGATGCCAAGCTGGCGAAGACTCAAGGATTTCTTGGGGGGCAGCGGGGGGACTAGCAATGTGTCCTTCCCTTGGGGAGATTTCGCCATTTCTGAGACCTGAATTTTTTCAGTCGGGATCAAACCCTCCTCCCTCGCTTAAACGGCCACCAAAAATGGCAGCAAAGAAGTGCTGCGAAAAACAATGTGCCTCCACGGCCCATACCCAAACTCACTCCGTGGCACGGTGATAATCTAAACCTAGACATCCAAATATGTCAGGGTTGGTGTTTGAAAGGGCATATTTGAGAGGTCCAAATGAACCTCACCTCAGCAGGTGGATGGCATAGCCCTTGACCACTTCATCCCAACCACCACCTTGATGGCCCTTGGGCACCTCCTTATACGCCTTGAGGTCCTTGAGTTTCACTCTCATGGTTTGCCCCGGCTTCATGCCTTTGGGCACTTCCTTGGCAAAAAAATGATCGTTCCCGAATTTTTCTGATGGGCATTTTTATATTTGGGAGGCTGAAAAAACAACAAATGGCTCTGCAAAAATCAGGTACTTGTCAACTTTCACGATTGCACTATGGAAAAATGACAAAAACACAACAATTTCACACACGAACAGAGCAGTCTCAGTTGCTGACCAACTCGTATTCTTCACCCTCAAAGAGGACATTGAAGATATCCGCGGTCTGGTTAGAAAGCACAAGCCCATAGAAAAAGCATCCAAAAAAGCAATGATGTATTCCTAAAAAAGGACCACCCATGCCAATGCTGCTTGTCTTTTTGATGAAGGAAATGGCTTCCATTTCCACCAAAAAAGAGCTTCAAGGACCACCCACGAAGCTTTTTCCACTCGCAACACTGGCACCTTCAAGCCTTCGGGTACGTCCACTTCCACCTCCGCCTCGGCGAAAAATTGGACTCGAGAGAGTTGATCTTTTGGGAAGATTTCACCCATCTTGAATCAAAGTTTGGGAGGAAATTCTCTTCCTAAACTAGAAATCACCATTTTTAAGCGCGGAGGTTCATGGTTTTTTAGGGTCACTTCACTAGAAATTGAAAAAACGGTAGATCTACCAGTTCTCTGCTTCCTCCAGAGCGAATTTGTGACACATGTTGTCATTATGATGAGCTTTCAAAGTTTGCGAGTGCAGATGAAAACACGGCGTTTTTGTCAGGAAACAAGTATCAATAGCTACCAAAACACTCGAGTTGAGACTCCCGCGAGTAAATACGTATGCGTACAAATACATGTACAAATATGTTGTACAATGTATACTTGTTGGAGTCATTCCAAAAGCAACCTTTCACAAGGACCATAAGTCATGATATCTGTGAAAGAATCCATCAAACAGCATAGTCCCCTAAATTTCACGCAAGCCACACCCTTGGTGGTCTGAACACCTTTGTCACCAGTTGAACATCATCCTTTACCCGGCATGGCTTTCAGAAATTCAATGGTGAAAGATAAATCCTTCATTTGAAGGCTTGAAGATATGCCTCAGGGAATAGCTATTTTTGAAGCTTATGAAGAGATTCCCATTTTTGACTCAAAGATCAGCCGTTGGTTTCTTTCTTCACCTTGCAAGCCGCCTCCGCAACACTCTGCATGCTGGCAGCAGCTAAAGCCTGCCAGAATGGTTTTCGAAGCCACGTCCGGCACGAGATTCTCAAGGGGTTAAGCATATACAGCAGGGAGAAGAATGTGAGATGAAAGCCAATTGATATCAATTCTATCACATTCAAGTACATCAATTTTGGCACTTAGAAGAACTTCAGGTAAACCATTTAACTGCGTAAACCTTAAGCCCCCATTCAAACCACCTCGGAGACATCCGAGCCTGGTGCATGAGTTGTACGCCGTCCTCAGCGGTGGGCTTCCAAAGCTGATGAGTGGGCAACGAACAAAGGCATCTCTCTCTAAATACTATGCATGTAATGTATATATAAGTATATAATATATGCGCATGTATACATATTACGTATAAATATAGATATTTGTCTATATTCTCAAAATGATCTTGGCAGTTCAAGGAAATGATACAACTTCAGACCCTGTATGAAGTAAGACCTCCGCCCTGCGGACTCACGCTTTTTCCACCAAAACGTCCCGGAAGCCACCTATGGCGCAAGCCAAACCCGCCCTCCACAAAAGGCACTGACTGAGCCTTTCCCCAAGGCTGCAGGTATCATCAATGAATGATGATTCTAAGAGGAAGGATTCTATGGTTTGATACCAATGAGGTGTAAGGATCGATGTGGAACAATCTGGATATGGCAAATGGATCTCATCTTACACATCGTTGACTGTGGATTTCACATTCCCAGTTTTCTATTTTTGTGAAAGATGTGATTTTCTCTCTGGACTCATACAAAGTTTCCCTGCGTTTGCTGCTTTTCTTAACACCTTCTAGGTGGCTAAAAAGACTTTAGGACGACTTGGCTTTTCCTAATGCAAACATCCCCTTTACTTGTTATGAGTCGACTCCCTTAACCATTTGACTCTTGCTTTCTTATCGGACCTTGCCTTTAAGATTTCTTGCTCATCATGTAAATTATATCTGCCGATTGCTATGCATTCCCTAAGTACATGATTTTCCATCCTCTTAGTTAGTGCGTCGGCAATTTGTGCCTGTGAAGGGACCCAACGAATCTGAATACCATTCTGTAAGTGCTCTTTGATCAATTTTGCTTGCAACTGTGTACGAAATTCTTGACATGATGGTGGTGCTGTCCTACTGATAAGGTCATATAGTGATTTGCAATCTGTGGTCAGTAATGACGACTTATCTTTGGGTAGGCGTTTCAGAATGTCTTTGATTCCTTCGGTATTGCTCTCTTCCTCTTCCACTGGGTCAACTTGCGGTAGGGCTGTGTAAGCTGCTGGTAGTTTCAACAGCGTTCGATCAGCCTTTTGCCACTCACACCTGATGTCCGTCAACCATGCCCAGTACAGTCTAATCCAGGATAGGCTATCTACTGCTCCTGCAAGTGCCATTGCTTCTGCTGATAGCGTGCTGACGGCTACTTTTTGAATCTTTTTCGAGTGCCATATCATTGGACTAATTGGGCTAGCTTGGTTATCCCCGATCTTAGAGTGACATGCCATGACTATCATTCCTTGGTGTGAATCAGGATTCTTTTCTGATGCAAACGACGCATCTGAAAATGCAACGAACCGAAGGTCTTCAATTGGTATGTGCTTAATCTTTATCGTCACATCAGAGTATGTCTTTGCTTCATGTAACGTTCGATTTGCCTCTAGCAATGTTGACACCTTTGCCTTGTTAATTTGCGACTGTAACCATCCTAGTCTTGAACACAAATCAGGTCTGGTGTTGATGGCTGCATACTGTAGGGATCCGATTACCGCTCGGAGAGACTGCCGTTCTTCCTCGGTGATGACTTCCTCTTGCTCTTGTCTTCTTTGACTGGAAATGGTGATTGGCATCACATCCCTTACGTATTGTTGCTGACTGACCCAAATTGAGAAATCAGGTTGTTGTGCTATCTTGAGTCCCGTGAATGTGAATTCTTTGTTCTTACGACTGCCAAAAGGGAATACCTTCTCTAGCTCTTCTAGTTTCCGTTGGAATTCTTTATTCCCACAACATAATCCATCATCCACATGTACACCTACTAATCCAATGGTCTCTTTGGTTTTCTCATCTACCAAAACAAACGTGCATGGATCAAATGGTCAAGCGACAAAACCTAATTTTTCCAATGCTCTTTTGAGTTCAACATACCATAAATATGGTGCATCTACTCTTCCATAAGCCCCTTTCAGTAGTTGGACGATCTCATTTTGATTGAGCTTCATCTTCCTTCGAAGTTCATCAGGGGGTTCCATACCTAGGACTCGACTACTCTGCTCTTGGCCTCTAAGAAATGCCCTTTTTATGTCAAAAGACTCGATGTTCCATTTCATGCTGGCTGCATACTGCAAGATTAACATTCGTGACATTTTTGACATGGTTGGACTGTCTCTCGGAATTGAATCTACTAGTGGATCCTCATATCCTAGTACCACTAAACGAGCCTTCGGCTTGTGCTTGATCGGGCCCTTATGATTACTATCATCCACTTCCTTCCATGTGAGAATCCATCGTGAACGAAGTACATTTTCTCGTGGTACCTGATGTCTTAGAATCCTAGCTACCGTTTCCGTGTCAATCCAACTCTGCACTTCTTTATCCTTAGCGTCTTGGAATAGTTCTTTGTCATGGGAGTTAAGATGAGACATTTTAACTTCCGACCTCTGTCTCTTGGCTGCTGAGACTAGGAATGCCATTTGGTGTGGGTTATCTTCCCTTTTCCATTGGTTTATGTCGTTTTGAGAGATTTCTACTTCAAACTCCCACTTGCAGTTTTCAGGAAGACTAAAACCTTCATTGCTCTCATTGACAAATAGAGCTTCAAGGAACGAGGCTTCGGCCAGGAGTTCATCATCGGAAGGCACCGGGATCTCATCGGCTGGCACTGATGCATCATGCGGCTCTGGATGACTAGCACTTTCTCCACTTGAAGGTATCGTTTGTGTCTCTGGTTCATTGTCTGGTTGATCACTATTGGATGCACTGCTGGGTTGAGAGTTTGCTTGCTGATCATAGGCTTCTGCTGCTATGTTGGGCTGTGGAATGTTCTGATTTTCGTTCAACATCTCAGGTCTCCTTGGAAGATTTCCGGACTCTATTAAATCATGAAATTGGGTACCGCCATGAGGAGGAATTACCGGATGTTTCCCTTTCTCGTGTTATGTCCTCATTCTTTTGCCTAGCTTTCCATTCTTCCATTGCTGATAGATGTCGAAGGTGCTCAGGTGCCACTCTGTAGAGCTTATTTGCTTGGGTAACCCATACTACCTTTTGGTCTTCTTGTACTATGACTTGAAAAGGTCCTACCCAATTTCCATCTGCTTCCCCTTTCTTCTTCCACATCATTACCCAACTTCCCTTTTCATAGTGTCCTCTGTGGGGTCTACTTCTGTGAACAAGTGCTCTTCTCAAGGCTGCATCATTATCTACTTGTATGAATGCTCTTTGTGCTTGTTCCCTAATTGCTAGTTCGTGTCTAAATCTCTGCCCTTCTGTCATTTGTGATGTGGCCATTGCATGCGACGAGAGCTCATCATCGGACACAACTGAACCTGGAATTTTGGGTTGTTTGCCAAATACCAACATCTCTGGGGAGTACCCTCGAACCCTGCTCCATCTATTTTTGGTCATAGTAGATTGGTGCAACGCTAAGGTGAGTTTCTCATAACTGTCAATGCTTTCTTCGATGTCCATTTTCTTTAGCATCAACTGAAGGATACCTCCATGTCTCTCTATCCTAGAGTTTTGCCAATGTGCTTCTGGTGCGCTGGTCTTGCTCTTGATGCCGTGTTTCTGAAGAAATTGTTGGAACTGTTCTGAGTTAAGTTCCGTTGCCGCATCAATGCATAACAGACCGGGTGAGCCGGCCCAGCCAATCCATCCTTGGGATAGACACATGCTCGCGTTCTCAGCAGTTCTGGATGGCGCACACACCGCTGTATGGTACAATGTTGTTTGGTCGACAAAATGATAGAAATGAAATTGGCTACCTTGTGAATTTGTCCATGTGATGCCATCCATTGCTAACACATCGCCAAAATCTCCCGTGGGATGTATGGCACTCGGTCTCGAAATCGATGGTGCACGGGTCTCCACACACGTGGAACAACGCAAATCTGGGATCGCTTGGATGATCTCAGAAGGGCATCCTAACTGCTTACAAAATTCACCTAGTTTGATGGACCCAGGATGTCCCATGTTACGATGTAGTTTTAATAGCCACTGTTGATCACTTGACGAAAGACTTTGGAATTTTGGACCATGCTGTTGAGAAACCAAATCTATTGTCTCCTTGGTGTTCTCCGTCTTAGTATCATGGCTTTCATCGAATTCTTCGGTTCTTGCTTTCTTGTTCCTCGGTTCTTCTAGATTAGGATGTTCCCTTTCTGATCTCTGGAAAGCTTCTGTGCGGATTGGTGCATCGGCAGAAGGTGCAATTAGCGGTCGGTTCGTGTCTCTCACTCCTGGTCTACATGCTGCAAACACGGTGAGACCAACTCTTGTCGGTGTGCATTTCCTCCTCAGCCCCCTTAGTGAAAGTCTTTCCCATGGTTCCCATTCACTATCTATATCGATATCTTCATGTATTCTTCGGATTCTTATCATTTTCCTTAGGGGTGCTATGCCTTTTTCCAATCTCTCCCCTGGTCCTATATAACGATTCATCCCACGGCAAGCAACAAGTTTCTTGATCTCATGTTGGGGACACAACTGGCTTACCTGTGATATCAGGTCAGGGTCTTCTAGTGTGAGAGTTCCAACTCGGGGTGCTAGCCGATCGACTTTCTGCATCACTGTCTGCCAATTGACGCACATGCTCGGGAACTGTTGTTCGATGGCAATGGGACTCATCTTCTCACCTAGTCTACGTCTTTTGGTGGGGTGATCATCGGCTGTGAGTATCACTTGACCCTTCTGATGCAATAACACTTTAACCACCTGTCGTGCAAACTTTCTTGGATAGTTTTCTGTGTACTTAGACAGTGCAATGTTCTTTCCTTGCCACTTAGTGTTACCTGCTATCACTTTATGTTGATGTGTTTCTTTACATACTCTCCCATGCAACGAATGAAACAGATCAGCCGAAGTGGAACATACGATCAAACTCTTTCGGATGGGATCTCTGGTCTGTGGATCCTTCAGGTTTCCTAAAGTGCAAAGGTCAAAACAACACTTATATGTATGGTTGATGATTTCTTGAATACCTGCGGTTGTCAACATCTGGGATCCACGAGGTTGTTCCATGTGGTAATGTCGACCATTTTGCACTTGATACCGGAAGAGAACTATGCCCAAACTGATTTGCCACAAATTTTGGTCGCGATCTTGCATGATTTTCTCCAGTGTTTCTATGCTTTTATGGATGTTGATATTGCTCCACAAACACCATGGACGACAAACCGGGCTGTACCACAAGTGCTTTGGGTCAAATCTCACTAACCATTCGAATAGTTTCTTGCGACCGTTTGTTGTCTGCAAATCACCTTGCTCCAATCCGAATCGATGGGCAGTTCCACCAACTTGACGCATCTGATGAGTCAGTTCACTGTGTGACGAACACATCACTTCCAAAAGATCTATCCTAGGACCTGCTCTCTTAGACTTCTCCAAAACTTGGACTTCTTTGAGTTCTCGTTCAAACTGTGCTACCAGGCGTTTTATCTTGGCTTGGTATCCTAGACCCTTTTGTTCTTCAGGAACATGAAACACATAATCATTTTCGGGGTCAAGCCTAGATAGATCTTCTTGCATACCTATCCCTCGGTTTTCACACTCAGGCCCTTGATGTGCTGTACCAGCTCTTGGATCGCCATCTCCATGTTGCCCAATCGACCGCGTAGTTGGGCATTCTCCGTGCGGATGTAGCTCATCTCTTCGTGTAGATGTAGTAGGGCTTCCGGGGCTTCCTCTACCAAATCCACTGGAGCAATCATGTCCCAAGTTTCCTCTCCCGCACTGGATGTTGCTTTGTCCTTCTGCTTCTGTTGCTGGATTTGTTCCATATGTTCCTTGTACCCCTTCTGGCTTCTCTCTTCCAACATTTCTTGATCCAACCTCTTCTCGACGTACTTCACGTACTTTCGGTGCGCCGGCTTTGTTGACGTCTCGTATGATCCCACAAACCAGTCCGTCCACCTGTGATCCTTGAATGCTTCCGGGAAGGGAAGATTCATCTTGGCAGTTCCAAACTGAACCAGTTCCTTCTCCAACTCGGCCAGCGTCATATGGTCGATCTTCTCCATCTCGGCTTCCACATTGCTGCCCTTTCCGGTCTGACGAAATGCTTGGAGTTTCTGCTTCACCGACATTGGTAGAAGTGCACGACTCGTCACTGTCACCGGTCACTTTTCTCGGGCCACGATTCTGCTGCTGATTCGCTTCATAATCTTCTCGAAACTGCTTTGACTGCACCTGCTGACCTATTTCTAGGCTTTCTTGGTTGCACACACTTGACATGTCATGATTTACATCTACTCTGGTCTCACATGCTGTCCTATCGTGCTTGGCTTTCGAGCAACTTTTATCGACGAGGCTGTTCGGACATGCTGAGCTGGCAATCCCGGCTACCTGTACCTGTGACTCTGGGGTGTCTGATGTCCACAAATGATTAATGTCCAGTAGGTATAGGTTCTTTGGGTTTACTTCTATGGGTAGATATTTGTTCAACTTCTTACTCCACATGCTACAACTGTCCGTGTCGATTACGGCTTGGATCCCCTTTAGAAAGCTGCTGCTTAGAAGAAACGGTGTGTTTCCTGGTACTATAGCTATCCTAAACTGTGATGACCCCAGAGGCAACAAAAGTGCATGCTTACTGGCCAACGTCTGTTGGTTGCCAAACCTAAAGGTCAGATTGCAAGCCACCCGACGAGTCTGCGATTTCACCTGTGAAGGAATGTTAGCTAACAGTTCATTTACTTGATTGCTGCCTATCACTGTTTGTGATGCTCCTAAATCAACTACGCCTATTGATCCTGACGATGCAAACAACGTTTCATTGATGATGTCTCGACTAACACTTTCCGTCACATGGTTTTTGCCTAAACTCAGATCTTTGGGCTTCCTGGCATCCTCATGTTGGGATGCGGCATACGATGATTTCCTACCCTCAGAATTCAGACGTTTCCTGAGCAATGTCCGGAACCGTTCAACAAATGATGACTTTACATGATTTCCCTTCCCGCTATGATCTTTAGAAAATTTCTCATATGGGGTTTTGTTCTCGTTAGACCATACACAAAAGACTTCTTGAATTGGGCTCCAAGACTCCTCTGACAATGGCAATGATGAAATGCACTCGGGAACATCTTCTGCCACCACGAACGATGTAGGAGCAATGCTGGATGCGGCACCTGTGGACGTATTCGACTGCTTCATCGGGCACTCATCTTTCCAGTGTCCACGCTTGCCGCATAGTCTGCAGTTCGACCCGGCAATGCGACGAGCCAGATTCAAAGCTGCTTTTCCTTTGCCCCCTTTTCCTTTGCCTTTGCGGCCTTTGTCAAAAGATCCTTTCTTCACCGGCCAGAACCCTCGTGACTTCACTCGATCACTCAACCTTTTGCGAGCTTCTTGATATGACGAGTAATAGGCACACAGGTCAGCATCCGATTGAATCGTCTCTTGAACTGCTTCTTCAAATTGTACTATGGTCATAGCATCCTCGTCATTCTCCGATGCGAGAGTATCGATCATGTCTTCATCTAGGGTGTCTTCATTCACCCAGAAAGCTGCGTCCATGTCCTCGTCATAGTCGTCCTCGACATTGAATGCAGTGTGGTCATATGTCTTCAGGGATTTGTCTTTCCTTCCAAAAGTCAGTTCCTGAAAGAATCCACTGCCTAACATTCGTACCGCCGCCCCGACTTTCTTCATGTCAAGAACACCGCCACTCTCGGCACCCGACTCCACGATGATGCGCTTCTTGTCCTCTGATGGGAGCTTGCTCCCACGAAGAACCACGTAAGCCCTGAGCTCCTCGAGCTGCACGTTTTTCGATATGAGTTCTGTCCAGATGACATCACTACGCGCAAGGTAGCTGTCCGATGTCTCATCTGGTTTTTGCCCCCCTCGATACAACGCCTTCTCGGCGAGCTCGAACTTCTTTTCCAACGGCACCTGTCCCCAGGTACCTCCTAGGATTTCCACCAATCGCCTGATCCCCTTTGGATCATTGACGAGGATCTCCGATTGATGGAGCTGGAGCTTCTGGAACGCTGTTCCTTTGCTGTTGAGGATGAGTCTTGTCGCCAGTTCAAGGATCTTGCCCTGTGGCCATGCTGCCAAGAGCAATGTCACTTTGTTGCTAAAGATCTCAACACTATCAACTGCAGGATCAAACGAAGGAACCAATGTCGACAGCTGATTTGTAACTTCCGTTTGCGACGACCCCGTGGTCTGTCCTGCAGATGTTCCCGATTCAGCTTCAGGCATCTCCCAGTATGATCGAAGGCAGCTCCGCTACCAATCTCAAAATGATCTTGGCAGTTCAAGGAAATGATACAACTTCAGACCCTGTATGAAGTAAGACCTCCGCCCTGCGGACTCACGCTTTTTCCACCAAAACGTCCCGGACGTTCAATCCACGATAGAGCCACCTATGGCGCAAGCCAAACCCGCCCTCCACAAAAGGCACTGACTGAGCCTTTCCCCAAGGCTGCAGGTATCATCAATGAATGATGATTCTAAGAGGAAGGATTCTATGGTTTGATACCAATGAGGTGTAAGGATCGATGTGGAACAATCTGGATATGGCAAATGGATCTCATCTTACACATCGTTGACTGTGGATATATATATATATATATATCACATACGTTGGATGCACATTATATGTCATATTTTGTTACATATCATCACAAGCCGCAGCTTGAAAACCCCCACTTTTGAACAGTTTCCCACCTCGTGATTCTGGGCATGTCCCACCAACTCCTGATGGCTTCGTGGGAGCAGATTGAGATTGTGGTTTATTGAATTTTCTACTCCGGTCTAAAATGATGACATACCCTCCAGGAAACTAACATATCCCACCTGGGGAAAAGGAAAATCATCTTCAAAAGTGCCTTTAAGAGGGGATATGTTAATTCCCTGGAGGGTATTTCCAAGGTGATGACATCAAAATTCAACTGGAAGGAATTTCCATGAAAATTCCCAGTTTCCGAATTGTTTTTTCCCCGCCTCGGCCATCACTATCTCACCTCGGCCCTCGGCTCGTGCCGCACATCGGCGCGGGGGAAAAAGGGTAGTTCGATGTTCGATTTCACCTGCTTGGGGTACTTGAGCCAACCGGACCATCAGGGGATAGGCAAGGATGGGGCCCCCGATCCCAACGTGGGCCCCCGTAATGGGAAATCTCCTAATATAAAGCCCTAGTGTCCCTTGGCATCATTAGATTGCAACTTGAGCCACGAAAAAAAAAACGGCCTTATTTTTCCATAAAGTACTGGTTGTTTAATACGGATCTGTGTAGTACAAACCCCCCAAAAAACGAGAAGTTAAAAGCCGAAGATCTTCCTTTTGAAGAGGGTGGACTCAGAGAAGGTTTTGAAGACGGTGAATCCGTATGGTGTTTGTTTGAAATACCTCCATGTCGAGGACAAAGTTTCTGAAAGGATGGTTGTTTTTCATGAAGGAGCCATGAATTATTCATCGCCAGTCTGTTCATCGATATCTTCCCAGATTCTCAGCCTTGAGTATAAATCCACATGAGCTTTCCATGACAATTCCCCTATTTTTTCACAACAGAAGAGTTTCCTCATTCTGTGAGTCACATTTTTTTTCTCCTTTTTGATGGCGGTCCTTTCGTCGTTTTTGCCCACTGGTCATCTGTACCGAGACGGCTTCCCGTTTTGAACGGGGACCAAAACACGTGGCACAGCGATGGGGCATCGAAGCTGATGGTTTTGTTGGAAATGCGAACAAAACATCTAAACCTCACACGGAAATGTGCAAAACAACCCATTTGTTCCAGTCCGTTCTTTTACACAAATGTTTCTTTTTTTTTGTTGCTTGTTTTTGTGGATGCAAAAAGAAAATACCAACCTGGAATGCCATCAGCCAAGAACAGGAATACCAAAAAAAGATGTTCTGAAGTCGTATCCTTCTACGGCACACGTTTCCATTCCAGCGGATTTCTGCAGATTCGGTGCGTTGACTTGGGACTTGGTTGAATGGCACCGTAAGTTAGTCATGAAAAACATAGCAATGAAAGATTTCACCCTTGGTGTACTCCCCTGAAAACTAACATGTCTCCTAAAAATCAATGGTTGGAAGATGCATTCCCTACTGAAATAGTCCCTTGATAGGGGACATGTTAGTTTCGGAGGTGTAGATGCAATTCGCCTGGGAAAAAACGTAGGAATTTCCCTTTGTCTACGGCTTATGTTTAATTACGTGGAGCGTATCCAAAACCTGTTCAAAGGAGGCTTGCTGATCATCTTGAAACTCACATGGAACTTAGAACACCAAAATGAATACTTTACATAGATGGTTCTTTCTTTTTCAAGATAACTCGTTTAAGTTCCCTCTTAAACTTTGGGAGAGCAAAAAATTGGGGGTATGGAGAATGATGAGAATCAATATTATTGTTGATCAACCCAAACGAGGAAGCCTGAAAATATCTGAAAATATTGTCAAATCCATTGGGATTTAGGGCCCCCCGAAATCCTGCAAACAGACTCATACTGTTGATGGTTCAGAAATCCGGCTAACCAGTTGATGTAGTAGATATCCCAGTATTCGTATGTATTCATAGGGTTTTATGCATCCCAGGTGGTGCAAGATTTCTTCCACCAACAGTATCTCTTGTTCCATGTGTCTAAACTTGTTTGCGCCCATGATACATCCTTATTTTCCCATGAGTTGAAAAGCTTGAAAGGTTTCTAATCTTTTCCATGTTTTCCTGTATCTCACAGTGCCAGAAGGTCTATCGCGAAGCCAGTGGTATGCTGAATTTACTCCACATCCTAAACTTAGATATGATTTCAAGCCTCTTTCACTCTGAGCAAATGTCTAAAATCGAAAATGACACATTATTCTGCCCTTTTCGTTCGCAGTTTTCCTGTTACTCTTCCTATGGGTCCTTGGCTATCTCGAAATCGCGCTGGGTTTGGGAGAGCCACATGCAAAAGCAGTCCTTTGAGACTGCGTGTTGTTTACCAAATAACTGCACAAAAGGAAATCCTCGTGACAACTCCATTGTATAACCATTCTTTAATACAATTTCTTGAAGAATTACAGAAACTCATCCAAAAAATCTGAGCTGTTTAGGTGTTGTCCTTCGCATAGTGGACAACAGTTGAAAAGGAAGATAACACGTACATACCCCCGAGGAAATATCCGTCGGATGGTTCACACTCAAGCTCCACCATTCAACCTTCGTGGCACCGCGACGATGTTTGAGTGAAAAAACAGAAGGCGAGATGAAAACGTTGGCTATATGATGTGCAATACAGTATGCATATATACAAAATATCATTACATGACATATACATGTATTTTTACATCCTTCAACTTTCCTTTTTGCAAAAAGGCTGAACTTATATATTATCAAAAATCGCCTCGGAAGACGTTCTCCGCCGCCAAGCTGAAGGCGATCAAGGCGGCCTTGTTTTCGGTTCGAGTTCCCTTGTTTCGTCCCCTTGGAGTCCCCCTTACAACAGTTGGTATGGAGAATCTACCATTATTTACAAGGGTTTCTAAAAAACATCCCAGGTGGGTTGTTTGGGATTTCTGAACCATCAACAGTATTATTTGTTTGCCCATGTTTTTGGGGTGACTCATCAAATATCATGGGAAATTCTGGTTGATTAAGGATGTTGAGGACAAATTTTCTAGCATTGGACAATAACATAATCCCTTGGTATAGAGGGTAATGTAATATGTATATATATATATATATCAACCAGGTTTTTCACCGCCGACCTTGCAGTAGATTTGCAAAAAGATTCCCATGCATCTTGCTTTGCCTAAATTTGAAAGGCCTGGGGTTCTCCAGAACATTGTATGGAGATTAGTTTTTCTTAGGAGATTGAAATGAACCAAAATCATACATCCATCATTGTATAATACATAAGAGCATACCTATCATACACAATGAACAACCGGTTGGTGGTTTCAACCCATCTAAAAAATATTAGTCAAATCGGAAATCTTTCCCATATAGTGGTGAAAATAAAAAATATTTGAAACCAGCACCTAGTATCATACACAATGAACAATCACTCTTTCGACCATCCAACATCACACAAGTCGCCTCTCGACATGGAAGTTGGAGTTGCTCGACCCGTGACATGCTGCTGTAACACCTCGCGGTCGCACGGGGGGAGGATCTGCCACCTGGTGCAAGGGAGAATCGTGGTAGTTGTTCCAGTGATCTCAAGCACCACCTTGTCACCATTTCTGGGGGAGGGATGAATGAAAGCAATTCAGAATTCCTTATTTTTTGCAAGAGATAGACCATATTCAAAACTCATATCTCTGGTGCCAACTGAATTCTTGCTCTCATTGTTGCACCTTCAGATGGGTCCATTTAAGCTCACAAAAAATTGTGATCATTATCATTCATCCTCATCTGAAAATTCGGCCTTTCTCTAGAGAAGTGTCATCTGCACCATTTTGCAAAAAAATATCTCTCTACGAGTACAAGCAACCGTCTCACATTGAAACGTTTGACAAATGGATAATCATTCAACAAGGCAACAAAACCTATCATCAAAATCCTCAAAAAGACTTCTGCAATCAAGAAAACAAAAAATCAACTCCTTGTTTTCTGAAAAAAAATAAGGAAAATTAAAATCAAATCTTTAAAGAATCGATCAACAAACAACTACACCCCCCAAAAATTAGCATTTTTCGCTGAAAAATGATGCTTGGAAGACAGTCCTGTCCTTTTGGGGCCCGGTGACTTTTCAGGGGCGTTTGCTGTTAAACTTTGAGGGGGTAAGATCAAAAATCATCAACTGATCATCACTAGTGGTTGAACCAACCCATCTGAAAAATATTCGCCAACTTGGATCATTTTCCCAGGTTAGGATCGGGGTGAAAATTCCAAAAAAACATGTTTTTCCCATCGCGAATCGCCAGCCAAATAGTTGGATACATGGGGGTCGTATGGATATAAATCATCAACTGATCATCAACTGTAAGGACATCCATCCATCCCCCCGAAACGCCGCCATCCCTCCCCGGGGAGCTCGACTTCAGTACCGTGTTATCGGGTCCACCAAGCTCAACCTCGGTGGTTGGGGACACCCCGTTGACCCGTTGATGGAATCCTACTGTTATAAATGACATGTAAAATACATATGCGGTGTATGTGCGTATATATGAATATATACATCATTTATTCATATCATCATAGGTATATGTATCATACATATATGTATACAGTATATCATCATGTATGTATGGATATATGTAAATATAGCAAATGAAATATAAGTATAGAGCATGATGTAAGTGGTCTTGTCTATGCCGTATCTTTGAAAACATGAACTTTAATCAAATTGTGCGAATTTATGTATTCTATTTGTCTATGATATATGTGAGAGGCATGATCCTGTGTATTATGGAGGTATACAAAATCCGTGATTTACAGCCTTTATATAAATACATACATTTTTGGAAGCCTGTGCTTTTCCACTTGGATTGTTCAAAACAGAGTGGCAACATATGTGTGTTTGATTGTGTTTGTGTGCTATTCACTCAACCATGTCATGTATCACATCTGTAAAGAATAGCAGATCTAATACTTTTAGCCATATCAATCATAACCCGAACTGACTAGCCACCTGTGCCCCTTTATCGCTTCCTGCACCGACAATGAATAGATCGTTCTATACAAATATGCCGTGAACATACAAACAAACTCTTGCGCAAATGTTCATCCTTTCCTCCACATGTCATGTATCCACATATCAACAAATACCACGCAAAAGCCCACCCTGGTTGGGAAAAATCACTGAAATTCCCAAGTCGTCTTGTTTCACATATTGTTCGACTTTTCGAACCCAATCATCAGCTGAGGTTTTTTTTGGATCCTACCCCCCAACTTCGGGAAGACTTCCCTGATGATGTAAGAAATCTTGCACCACCCGGGGCTGCGTAAAATAGCCCTCCAACTTCACCAAAATTGCCAACAGTTACTCAGTTGATATGGAGAGTATTATTTGTTCTCATTATTTTTCAATAGGGATTTTGGTAGTAAAACACAGAGTGTAGCAATTATAGGATTTCTTCCATATCGTGGAAATGGCCGTCCTTATGATTGGGCGCTAGTAAGGGACCAATGATGGTGAAAATAACCCCTTAATACTCTCATCAGTGTCCCTTAAATTTTACCCTGGAAAATTAACATTACTAACCCAAACACGGAGGTTTGTTTGGTTTTTTTCGTGATTTCCCTTTTCAAGTGGGTAATTTGTTGGTGAACCCGCCGTTCATTTTCCAGCGCACCAAGGCACTCGTAGGAAGGGTCCCTTGATCCGTCGCGTCTCCTCAGGTGGTGGCTCCACCAACTCAACACCTAGGGCGGCAGATGCGGTGATCCGGGAGAATAGGAAAGGCGTATGTACATTATATACACCTCGGAAGATTAACATGGAACCTGAAAATGATGATTTGGAAGATGATTTTCCTTTTCCAGTGGTCTATTCTCAGGTTCCATGTTGATCTTCCGGGGTGTATATAATGTATCATATAATATATTATGTATATATATACTGTGTATATGCATATATGCTAGAGTATACAAGTACATCATATCCAAGGAACACTTTTTAGAAAAGAGAGATATTTGTCATGGATATACGACTAAAAACCAACACCTACTTCCGTACTTCCAAGTTATCAAGCTGAGATGGGAGTAGCCTTGGGAGATACTTTGGCATCCTGAAAGATTCACCTGTCGGAAACATCGCCCGTACATAATTTGGATGACCCGTTTTCCTGTAGTGGTTGAGTCCGGAATCACCCAAGCTTGAAAAGGAAGCCAAGAGAAAAGGAAGCATCACCCGTTGAGCTCCCTGGGGGATGATAAGAAACTAGCTTCACCTAGCTTTATGCACCTGAAAGTTACCTCTTCAAACCTGTACCGCACAAGTTCTAATGATCAACAAAAGAACAACATCTTCTTTTAACCTTCAAACCAAGAGGCCCTTTATCTTTAGCAATGCCAGACTGCTGCAGAAGACTAATACAGCCCCAATGCCATATCAACATATTATAACATGTATATCATACACATCTAAATTCTGTGCTATATGTCAAATCATAAACCTTCAACCCCTCCAAATCACATACTCACAACGAATCTCACAACTTTCTTCCAAAAAAAACTCCAAATCTGGCATCACCAACCCTTCACCAACCCTGAGGCTCAACGGAGTTCGGGCAATAATGGCGGGGCAGGTTGTACCAGGATCAACTGCGCAGAGCTTCGAAGGAGTAGCAGCCATCCTTGGAGCTGGTGAGATTTGCTGAGATTGGTGGTATTTTTTGGGGGGGTTGGGTAAAATGGAGATTCCCCCCACCCTTTTTTTTGGAGCCTGTAATGTCTTTTTTGAGATTCTACATGATGAAGTTGGAATATGTTTCTGAGGAATTGAAAATGATGATTCGGTTGGTTCAGATTTGAAAAGAAACATGGCAACCAGCCTCTGCACGCTGACACTCTTGTATCCCTTTCAAGTGTTCAAAAGCTGGTGCAGTGACTGCACCTGAATCATGATGCCTATTGTAGGTCTTCATCACATCATTTCATTGAAAGGTAAGCCTTTCAAAACCAAGACATCCACCTACAACTTATATATACCTTTCAACACCACGGTTTTTGTTGGGCACTTTTGGGCATGGAGACCCATCAACACCAACCCACAACCGTCTCTGCCTGACATGTTTTTCAATGCATCTGAGTGGCCCCAAAGGTTTTCCTCATCCTCCTGCGAATTGGTTGCCGAAACATTGGGAAATTGGGGACCTTGACCTCCCTTTTGAAGTACAGCAAAATTTGACAGGATAGATTTAAATGAAACCAATGGCGATTTCCGTTTGGAAACCTCAGGCTTTAAGTATTCCAAAGTGGAAACTGCGATTCTTGCCACAGGCCCACAGTTCTCAGGGTAAGAAACTTGTGCTGGTCCATCTTGACAAATGGTGGCAATTATGTGTTCAAATCAAAGAAATTCAACCTTAGGTGAAAATCACACGAGCAAAACAAAAACTTGGGGTTGTTTTTCAAATGGACTATCACAATAAGATCAATCAAGATATGATGACTCCCAACTTATACAACGGGTAAGTATATACACAACTGGGGGGTTTACTATTTTGAGCTCCCCAAACTCCCCAAAAACTTGGGAATTGATCAACCTTTCCAACCTCGGCAACTCTTTTGGGCATCAGCAGCTGGACATGTGCCATATGGCATTCATCAAACAATGGAAAAAATCAAGCTATTTCTCAGGCATTGGCCAATCAACTCCATTCAAACCTGGTACACTTTTCAATGCTTCTTGTACCAACGCATCTGGATAATCGAAATCTTCCAGTTGACCTTCAGACCATTTTTGCCAAGCGAACATATCAAAATGACCATGGCCACACATATTAAACAAAATCGTTCTTGCTTCACCTTTTGAAGCAGCATCTTGTGCTTCTACCATCGCACCTTCAATTGCATGTGTTGCCTCGGGCGCCGGCAAGATACCCTCTGATTGGAAAAATGAAGCACCAGCTTCGAAGGCATTCCTGGTTGGTGGTTTCAACCCATTTGAAAAATATTAGTCCAACTGGGAATCTTCCCCAAACGGGGGTGAAAATAAAAAATTATTTGAAACCACCACCTAGATTCGTTTGTTGTACTGCACGTGCTTCCAACAAATTCAATTCCTTCAGATGGGAAATCAATGGTGCCATGGCATGATAACGAAGACCTCCTGAATGGACTGAAGGTGGAATAAAACCAGCTCCCAGTGTATGAGCTTTAATCAAAGGTGTCATTTGAGCTGTGTCACCAAAGTCATAGGCATAAACACCTGTCACGGTGGCAGGAAAATGTAAATCATGTGCCATGAAACACCGAGCGAAAAAATATGTTGCCTGGGGATCAAAAACATGGAATATCTTTGAGTCTTCAAAGTGTCCAAACGCTCTGAACCAAGAAATGTGGTTAAGTCTTAAAAAAAAACTAACCTCCAGGCGTTTTCCCCTCTAAAATGAATCATTTCCAGTTGATATTGACACATCTTACAACTCTCACTCGCCAAAAAACCCACACCTTTAGTTAAAGATGGACATGCCGCAGGCTCTACTGCCACGAAACGGATCGTGTTCTGTAGCTCACCTCTCAGTTGTTGACCCATAAAAGGAAATGTGATGCCTGCAAAGTTGGAGCCACCTCCTGTGCATCCGACTATCACATCTGGTGTTCCAGCATCTGCTAGTGTCATTTGTTCAATGGCTTCCAGTCCAATAACTGTTTGGTGCATGAGCACATGTGATAAGACGGAACCCAAGGCATATTTGGCAGTGCCCTGCGAGGTCACGCAAGCTTCAATGGCTTCTGAAATTGCAATGCCTAAAGATCCTGGACAATCAGGATCTTCTTGTAAAACTTTGCTGCCATATTGAGTACGTTCTGAAGGTGATGGATAAATCTGTGCACCACAAGTTTCAATAAATGCCTTGCGGTAAGGTTTCTGTTCGTAGGACACCTTTACTTGGTAGACTTCCACCGGCATATCAAATTGTTTGCCTGAGAAGGCCAAAGCACTTCCCCATTGTCCTGCACCAGTTTCTGTCGTCACCTTCTTAGTACCAGCTTCCTTGTTGTAATAAATTTGTGGCACCGCAGTGTTGGTTTTATGTGAACCCGAAGGTGATCCACCTTCATATTTGTAGAAGATCTTCACATCCTTGGGCAAGTTTAAAGCTTTTTCCCACCTGTCAGGGACACCCCAAAGCCTCAGGTGCTATCCCCAACAACATTTGAGGAAAAAAAAAACAGCACAACGAATCTGTGGACCCACTAATTTGGGGACACAAAAAAGGGGAGGATTTCGGGGATGAAAAGATTGTCACCAGAGTCACCTGCCCCACCTGGTGGCACGATACAAAGGTGATGGTCGCCACAAGTCCAGGACCTCTCGCACCGGCTCCGGTATGTCGATATACCTCCCAGAAATCCCCAAGGTTTGCCAAGGGAAGGCCAAGCGGAGGTTGACTCGTTGGAAGCTTGGGAGTATGAGATGTTGTCAGATATAACTATGATGATCCTGGGAATACATTCAGAATATTACCACCAGATGTTTCGGATGTTTAGTGGATGGTACTAGGACAATGCCGTTTGCCACGGAAAAGACTAGCCACTTTACCCTACCAACTTTACCCCCAACCCCCCATCAACAACAACATCTCCTCTCCCAAAAAAAGTCATCAAGTAAAATCTGCGGGGAAATCAACCACCTCTCTGGCCCGCCCAAAAAACAACCTACAAACAAACAAACAAAAAACCAACCAACCAACCAACCAACAAACAAAGAAACAAACAAACAAAGGGGCTGGAAGAAAATTGAGATTTTTTTTGGGCACCTCTCGATACTCACCTCTTGTGCAATCAACGCCATGGGAAATAAAGGTGCAAAGTCTTCTGCTTCACATGGTCGAAGCTCACCAGGATGCAATGGTGGAGGCAAGGGCACCGGCAAATCCGCCTCTGGATGGAAATGGTACATGAGTGTTGTTCACGATATAACATATATATATATATATAGAGAGAGTGTATATATATAGTATATATATATGTATATATTACATTGTAATCCTTTTCTTTAAGGAAATTCTCGGAATTTCAAGTAATCAAATCATTCCTAAGTCTCAATCAAGGCTCCATATCACTACATACTCGACCCCTTTGATTTCCCTCCAACCCTGACCAATGATTTAACTTCGATTGCCTAAGTAAAACTACCCCAAAAAATACCTCAGCTTCTACCCCGCGAAGCTACATGTCATGCCTCAAGGTGTGTCTTGTAATATGATGTCTTGGAAATGAGAATTGAAATTTGTATGGGAAATAAAAAGTGTAGAGAAACAACATAGATGACGAACATGTATATCACTGAATAAGGTAGGTGGTAAGTGAAACAGTTCAGACGGAGTGGGACGGGTAAAGAGCTGCTTACAGTAGGCATATTGAAAACTGATGGTCATGATCTAGGTAAAAATAGGATATTGATCCTGCTTATAGACGCTACTTCTTACTGAACGAGGTTTTTAGCGCTACTTTATATCCTACACTCAACTTTCAATCAATAGCAGTTCCAACAATTCTCATTGCAAATTGTTGTGAATGACCATGGTAAAGGCTTAGGTTTTTTCTTTCATGTCCAAAAAACGAAAGCAAGCATGATTACATACGTCGGAAAGGATATGTTAATGAATGAATTGCTGTTATCTCTGCTAGTCGGGAAACGACGGCGCTTGTCGAAATAAATAGTTAATGGAGTTGCCAAAGAACTGTTTCATCGCGTACAATCTGCTGTTCAATAAAGTAAAATGAATGTGCTTATTGAAAAAGTCATTTGATGACTTTGGTAAAGAACTGCTTTATCTCGTACACTCTGTTTTTCAATAAAGGTATATGAAATTGTTTCTTGAAAATACTAGTCAATGAATGTCTTTTTGAGAAAAAATTACATGAATTTGTTTGTTGAAACCATCGTTAATAAAATTTGGTCAGGAAAGGTTGCATCTCTTACAATCTACGTTTTCAATGAACGTAAAAGTACATGAATTTGATTGTTAAAAATGGATAGTGAATGCGGTACAATTTTTGTTTTCTCTTACAAAATATTTTTCGATAAAAGCAAATGAACATGGTTGCTGGAAATATTAGTTAATCATTATGGTAAAGGATTGTTGTATCTTATTCCAACCAATTTTTTGGATAAGGTTGATGACTGTTGGAACTCTTACGATCCATATACATATGTTAAAAACGGTAGATAATTGAGTGTGCTTATTGATTTTCCCAAACAATTGCAAAAACAAAAACGAATAAGGTGAAAACTGTGGTTTGTCTTATTCATTTCATTTTGATAGATATATGGGGTTCAAATGGTGTGTTACATATTTGTGTTACATATTCCCCCCCCCCCGGAAACTAATATGGTGCACCCAAAATATGCTGTTTGGGTAGATGTCGGCCGTTTGGAAGGGGAATAACCCCACTTAGGGGACTTACGATCACCATGGTTATATGGTTCTGAACCACTTACATCCACTGGATGTAAGTGTTTTTTCCCCTTTTTGTTGGGCCTGGATATTGTACCATGCTTTTGGTACCTGCACCGTCTCGCAAGCCACCGCTCCAAAGCGTCGGCAAAGATGCGGTCGCACCAGGCGGTAAGGACAGCGGATCATCGGTGTGAAAATATATTTTTGGAAGGATTTCTGCTTGCTGGTTGACTGAAAGAAAAGAAAGACTGCTCTTGTGTGATATCTATATCTATTGATTTGTTACTAGGGTCTTATTATTTCAGTGATCTATTGACAATTGATCTATTTATCCGGAATAATTCAGTACAAGTATTTCTAGGTTTCTCCAAGAGATCTTACGCAAATGATTGAATCGTCAATCGTCTCAACATCACTTTTTTCAAGATGTCAAAATCTCTACTCTGGGTTTCTGTTTTGAAAAAAGGTAAGCAACTAGGGGAGGGGTCCTTATTAGTCACTGAAACATCATATCCTCCATCAGACACGCCAACACTTAAGCTTGACTCAAGAGCACTGGAAGCCGCAGATGGGGAAGGTTTCAAGGATTTTGCCTCTTTTGTTAGTAACAAGATCACCGCGGTAAAGTAAAGTTGTTTTTTGTACATATTATCTATGTCGTGGAAGTCTCGAAAAAACCCGACCATATTAGATGATGTCTTCACTGTTTTACTATGATCATTAATATATACATAATTTGAAGTATTGAAGATCTACTACACCCTTTTATCCTTTCCGAAAACTATGTTCATGTCTTTCATCTGCTCCACGTTCAACTCACCACCTCCATCACCCGTCCTGAAGTTCCTCCACCTGGTTTTTCAGCTGGGGATGAAACGTTTCAACCAACCCCCAGGTGGTTTTCAACCCAACCGTCTTTTGAAATATGAAACTGTTGCTAGTCACTACCCATTGCTTCACCAAAAATTCAAATGGCTCCCGTTGATGGTTTCGGTGAAGTTAGAAGCTCCCATTAAAGGTGGGTCGGAAAAATCTCCGCATCAACGGTCAGGACGACTCCCCCCCTCTCTGAAACGGCGCTGCCTGTGTCGACCTGTCCAAGGAATGCTGATGAGGCTGAGGGGCAACAGCTGGGTGCTGATGGTTTTTTTGAAGATTCTACTAATCCAGGTGGTTTTTTGTTCCATAAAAAAAGCAAAAAACATCAACCATGGAAATCTATCAAAAATTTGCTGGTAATTTTTGATATTATCATGATATGATCCCTTTATCAAAGTGCCACCCCTTCTGCCCTTTTAAAAAAGCACCAAGGCATTTCCATACAACAAAATTGCTGCGTGGACCCACCTTGTTGGCAGCTCGCGAAGGATCCAGTCTGATCCTGAGATGGTGTCCAGGTTATGTGGTTCAAGTGAACCACATGGGTGTTTCCTTAAATGGTGGGAAAACCCCCCATTTTCACACCCCAAGTGCTGATCATTTTTAGTAGGAAGACCCCATGGGTTTGTTGGGGAAACCCACCATTTTCAGGAAACCCCCACATGATTGCTGGATGAGTGTAGGAAAACAACCATTAGTTGACGCTAGATTACTTCAAATCCACTCCATGGTAGTGCCCTAAGAGGCCCTAACTCCATTGCAGTGATTCAGAAAAAATGGTGACAGTCAGCTGTCTCAGCAGAAAACTAGGAAACATATACAAGGCAACATGACAAAGAAAAAAATCATTCAAGCCTCATATTCAACAACAATAAACCTGATTTTTTTGTATAACAAATACCAAAAAACATCATGAAAGTTCATAGTGAATCTGAAAAAAAAAGGGACCAAACATCTGAAACCATGGACCTTCTCCCTTTCCCCTCGATCCAGGTGCCCCCAACGCGACACATACCTCACATGGCCGGTTGGTGGATGTTTTGGTATCCTGCCATGCTGGTAGATACTAAACCATACAACCCTGGAAAATTATATAACATGACCTGTTTGAAAAGGAAGATCATGTGAACCATCATCCACTTTCACCGTTTGGGTGCAAAATGTTAATTTTCAAGGGCGAAAACGAAACGCTCCTGTCTATTCATCCTCGTGATTGGCTGGAAGCAAAACAGAACGTCAAAAACATCATGGCGTTTGCAAAGTTTGCATCAGTCCGAAGAATAATTGCCATGGCACACATGCATTTGTTGGTGAGAGGCATCAACCACGGAGCTCGGAAAAACAACGGAAAAGAAACCTTCAAATGTCAGGTTCCCTATTCGTTCACTTCTCTGCCGTTGCTTCAGGGGGATGAGGTAACCATGTCTCGCTTTTACTAAACACGTCTCGTTCCCGGCTACCCTCAGTGAAATCGTGATATGGTCACAAAAATATGACACAGTTAAAGCGAACATCGCAACTTAGGATTTATCTAGCTTACTGCAACTATTTTAAAAATGAATGATGTTTACTGGTTTTACTTTCAATATATACATATACAGTATGAATCTACAAATATACATACATACACCTGGCATCATCGATTCCTACCGTTCCTCAACTTGGTTCTCCCAACGCCAGCTCCGACTTGAGGCCGGCCAGCGGTCGTGCCGCGCTACGAGAAAACCTCAACTGCCAACTTCCAGGGTCCAGTGGTGAAAATCGTTTTGGCTACCTGGATGTACTCTTCCTCCAGTCATTGGAAGTGGAGAATAGGGTCATTTCCGGAGAAAGGCTTTGCTTCCGTTAGTTGCAAGATTTTTTTTGGGTGGACCAAAAAAAAAGGCTGAAGCCGGCGAAGTTTGCCCGGTGTTGTTGTTGTTGGTTATATGCTTGTTGCCAAGGCTGCTTGGCCAAAAAGGATTGGGCAATGATCAACAGGGCCCGGCCAGGTTGTTGGTTGGGGTGGAAATCGGGAGGTTGTCAATCGTGAGTTTCCGGAGTTGAAATAGGACACTTTTCTCATTTGAAGTGGTTAACCTGCAGTTCTGGGGAATATTTTTCTGGGAAACATCTGGCCCTTTGCTGAATTATATCACCATCAACTACGGAAGATGACTCTAATAAATCAACATCTTTGGTGCTTCGTAAAATTCAGTCTCATGTTGGAAAATGCAGAGGTCTTTACCATCAGCAACAGATCTGAAAAACGAAAAAACGAGTCGTTTTTCTGCTTTCCACTTAGTCCAGGGTTGGGGGTCCAATTTTCCAGGACAAGTTTTACTATCAAATCACCAGGCCGGGATGACCTTCAAAACTTTGGTGGCTTCAATGTTTTTTTCAATCAAAAAAAATCCAAACGAGGTCATGATTGGCTTGAGCCGATCCCTTTGAAGATGTTTGTGTTTCTTCCCAAAAGATCCACGTTTCAAAAAAAAAAAACTTTAAAAAAGGAACCCCAATGAAGCTGATCGTTTCCCAGCATCCGTTTTTCAATGGGAAATCAATCGGGGTGATTCCCTTCTGGCCGAGTAAATAGCTGAGGGCCCCAAGCTGTTTCGGATATCCAGCTACAAATTGCTGTGATCCTGTCCTGGTAGGCCGGACAGGATGGATGACATTGGAAGACCAGAAATGGATGGATGATGATTTCTTGTTTCAATTTCTTTACCAAAAAAGATACAGGTATCAGTATATGATGTATCATGTCAATTATTGAAGAGATATAAATAATACATGAATCATTATATAAGGCTTCAATCTCCCCTTATATGCATTGAGTGTCACAAAAGCAGCAATTTTCTGCAAAGTCCCATCAATCCCACTTAGCCCTTTGGCGTCTCTTTTGGTTTGGCAATCAAGAAATACCATGCAGAGGCAGGTATTGAAAATGCATGAAACTGAATTACTTTTGTGAGGATCCATGGAAAAATCTGCATGGCGTGCAAAACCAGAGATCTCGACTTCTCGTCAATGTCAGTCAAGTAAGTCGAACTTGCCACCTCTTGAAGGTAGCACTCCATGATTCTGAACGAAGCCCACCTGCCGCGTCGGCGGACCAATTCAGCAGATTCTGTTTGGGTAATAAGCCATGTCGCCCCCCCCGGGCGAAAACTTGCTAACGATAAAGCTTGAAGAGTCCCCTGATTCGTAGTTGGAAGGCCAAGTCGTTGAAGAATTTTTGTCAACCGTAGCCTCAGAGTAGAACCAGATAGGCTCCACAACTTTTCGTTCTTTTTCAAACCACCAAGTCCAATTTTGACTATCTCTATAAGGTCTGGTTGTTCTAACTTCCCTGCTTGATGTCGAGCTGCACGAAAGCGTGTCTTCGGTTCAGAGATCCTCAAAAGGCAAAAATCAATGCTACATCCGACATCACTTGGAATGATGAGGTCAGACCTGTAGGCATCGAAAATTTCACCTATCCGCAGCAAAGCTCCCCAAGCCAGGGCGAAAATACCAGCCTCTCTCGTCCACCCCCACATAAGGGCAACACTCAAGATTCCAGTCAAAATTTGGTGCGGCATCGCAAGGTGGTGTGTAGGGGGTTCATGGCTTCCCCACATAAAACAAAGATCCCAAGCTTGTTGTAGTGATCTCCTAATTAAAGGCCTTCTGCTTGTCAGAGAGTTGATCGTCTCACTGAAATGATAATAGGGTTTCCCCTCACCAAAAAGCCAGCGTCCATAGTCAACTAAATGTCTGTTAAGGCCATCAATGTCAGGAGGGCTACTTTCAAGACATTGTGATACGTCCCCACCCTTCTCAGAAATCCATCTTGCAAAAGCTTCAAACAAACTATCACGTGTGAATTTCGTCCTCTCAGTGACACGTCGTCCGTCATCCAGAAAAACACCTTCACGCAAAGCTTTCCTGGCTGCATCTCCATTACCATGGCGAGTCCTAGGGGCAGCAGCTACTTTCCACCAACCTGAAAAGGACATGACTACCCAAAGCACTGTGATGGAGAAGAAGCAGCAGACAGGGCCCTCTCCAGGAAAACCCAGGGTGGCATCAAAATCGAGAGACCACTCATGAGCTTCGATGGGGAAAGGGGGAGACTTGCGAGCCTCAGAGAGATCAAAATCCAAGATAGAGGGTGACAGCAGCAGAGTCAGTCGAAGCCAGTTTGAAGTCCATCTGCGAAGGTTCTTCAAAGATGCTAGCTTTGAAAGTCGGAACAGGCTAGCACCTAAGGATAGGGAAAAGTCCACAGGGTCATCGATCTCCTCTTCTCGTGACGGGGCATCACCAGGATTCCATCGTGTTGGAGCAAACCTCCCACTGGGATAGATTCCATAGCCGACACAGAGGGAAGCTGCTCTTTTCAAAAGCCCCCGCAAAGCCAAAGAAGATGATCGACCACGCGCCAAGACGCTCCTTGCAACATGTGAATCTCCTAGATAGGGAAGCCGGCAGTCTCCACCATTTGAGGCCACATGAGAAAAGAGCCGCAGAGTTGCAGCTACTTCCAAAAGGTTTATATGCGCTGGTGTCTTCCACCTCCAAGCTTGAAGCTGTCTCCAAGGCAAAGTAAGGCAAAGGTCATTTGTCAGGCAATCCTCAAGACCGGTGGTCCTCAAGTCAAACTTCTGCCTCACCACATCAAAAGCTCTGAGATGCCTTGCAAAGAGCTCGGCAATCGCCTCAGCCAATCCATCACAGTAAACTGCTGAAGCCTTTGTCCATTTGCCCTCAATCCTTATGTGGGGATGATCTCTCGAGCATCGTCGGTGCAAAGAGTCAGCTCTCATGTTTGCACATATAAAATAAATTCCTTCTGGTGTGGGCTCCCAAACATGCAAGAAGCGGTCCAAACCAAAGTCGCTCCCATAGCAACTAAGCGCCTCCACTCCTGCAAACGAGTCATCTTGCTACGCCGTGGCTGTTCGCCAAGTGCGAACTTCTTCATCCTCAAGGCACACATCAGGATAGTCAGCATCGCAAAAGCCAAACAGTTGCCATCCAACACCCTTGGGTTTGATTGGTCATAGCCCCGTGGCTCAGCATAGCTCCTCAAACTTGGAAAGGCAGCAGGGGAAAATGTCGTACAAGGTGGAGCTATCATCACGCTTTGGAGTCGATCAGACTCCAACATGAAAACGGCCCACTGGACCACCCTCCTCTGCTTCAAGTCAAATTGCTTGCTGAAACTGAGGTCAAACACAGGACCACAGCAAATTCCTTTTCGGATGAGGGCCTTTGTCACCACACCCGAGCCACCACAAAGCTCGATGAACTCGAAATGAAGCCCGATAGGCCTGCTCACCGAAGCACCAATTACCTTGTGCTCCTCATCATCTGGTATCTCCTCAAAGTCAACGTCATGGGAGGCAATTATGGCCTGAGTCCTCCTCATCAAAGGGACATTGCCTCCTTTTCTATCAGCCGACCTCCAAGCCATCTTAACAACGTCTTCATCTGCATCTGCAACGGCTATGCCACCGCCAGTGTTCGAAGCGTCAGTGGCGTAGATCTCCTTCGAGAATGGGACCGCCAGGTTAGACATGGCCACCGGTGCCAAGACTGCCAAAATTTGGAGCTCTTCAGCAGCTGATCTCCTCAGAGGCCTCAAGACAGACCTCTCAGTATCAAGCTCCTCAGGGGGGATGACTTGAAAGAGATGGTTCATCACAGCCATTAATGGGCGGCGGTAAAGAAGCACCGACACCCAAGAGCCCACCACACTTGCTATCACAGCATCTGATGTTGTCCTCAAAGAAGCTACTGCGGCACTCATCAAAGCCAGACCCAAACGTTTGGAGGAAGGAGCCCCCAAAGCAACAACTCCTCTGCGTACTGACTCTTCAGAAGAGACTACCTCTGCACCAGCAAACTTGAAGACATCAGCCCCTATGACATCCTTCTCATCACTTCCAATGAGACACTGATCGGAGTAGGCCTGCTTAGCTGTCTTCAGCCTGCCAATAGAGCCTGCTTCGTTGAGCTTCAAGCCATGGACCCACTCCTTCGAAACAACACAGTAATCGTCAATAATAAGGCCATCTACTATGCTGTCCTCATAGATGAAACCATCTCCGGTCATTCTTGAAGATGGACACAAAAGGCCATAGCTACGAAGCAGTGATGCGTGTGAGTCCGTGGCCACCTCTACCCCCAAATGATCTCCCTGAAATAGAGCACCGAACGCTGCTAGAATGGGGGTCTCACTGCTGACAAGTAAAGGCTGAGGACTACCATGAAGGAAATCTCCATCCTTTTGCCTGATCCTCCTCGCCTTCTTCTGGCAATGCTTTTTCTTGAAGTCCTCCCATGCCTCCAAATGCTCCACGTCCTCCTGAAAGAAGTAGGGCAGCACAGTGTTGTAGGACGCCTTCTCATCAGTAATCCAATACTGATGGTAGAAGTCCTTTCTGTCTGCAGCACATCCTACAAGCTTCTGGAAATATCTGATCGGCTGGACTTGTAAAAGAGCACTGCCATTTGGTAACGATTTTGAGGGTCCACCCAACTTCCCCTCCCGAAAGTTGAGGGCCCTTCTATCTCCTATCATTCTGTCCTGTGAAGGGTTCTTGTAATTGTTGAATACCTTCACACACCAACTCTTGTCTCTAGGCCCCAAGGAAGCTGGAACCAGCCTCAAAAGCTTCTTTGCATCCCAGACCTTCAAGAGCTCTTCAACCTCACTTCTAGGGACTCGGGAACAATCTGGAATCTCGCCCTCCGGAACTTCGACCTCGAATTCATTGATCCTCGGCTCGCAAAATGGAAGGTAGAGAAGGTCAGACAGAAACTCCCTGCAGTCCCATTCTCCTTGACCAGTCAACTTCAGCCTTGAAGCACAAAGAGGTCGGTATGGGACCAACTCATCAATGTCATTCTTGGCCGGAACATGCTGACCAACATGGTCACCACCATAGATCCATCTCTGCTCCAAACCCAATCTTTGTAAGGCTTGCAACAGTTCATCAAACCTTGCACTTAATTGATAACTTTTGCGACCACAACCCAGAATGGAAACCTCTTCTGTCGGGCCACATGCTCTGCAAAGCGCCATGATACGAGCATAAACTTGAACATGCTTAACATCAGGGCACCTCCGCATAGTAGGCAAAGTTGAAAACGGAGCACGATGGTGAAGGAAATTCAAAGCGATCACACAAAGATGCACCCTTCTCCTGTAGGCCAACCTGAGTCGACGATCCTTTGACAAACCACCCGGGATCCGATCCCATGCACCATCCATCGGCAAAGGAATTGGAAACAGAGCATCGGGGGGGGCATCATGCCTATCACCCCGGCAGCAATGGAAAGCCCTGAAGACAAAATGGGCAAAAGGAGTACCAGACCCCTTCAAATACCTCACGATCTCCTCAGGCCAACATGCAAAAGGTAGGTGTAGAGGACGCACATTGTCAGCCTCAATCCCCAACTTAATTTTCTGATCCTTTCTGACACCACCAAAGTTAAAGGAAAGATCACATTTTGACCCAACAGTTCCCCGACCGAAATTTGCAGTCCCACCGAGATGTTTGGTGGGCCGCACCGACGATGAAGAGCTCGGCAAAGGACCTGCTAGGCCTCTTGATGATCTTCCCTGTCCTGCTCCCCAGCTGCTGCCTTCCCTTTTGGATACTTCCCCTTTTTCTTCGGAGAAATATCTTGCGGCTGGGCTGGTGGTGGTTGGTTTGCCTTCTTGGACAGCTCCAATCTGCGATTCAGGATAAAATCCAATTCCTTGGTATACGCAATACTGATGGTTGCCCATCGTTGCGGGCATAGAGGTGAGAACGCCCTCATCCTGCCAGTCTGGGTGGCCACTGGGCTCTTGTAACTGTACATCTGATTCGGTGGGTCCTCTGCTAACAGCAGCTGGAAACCCAATTCCCACCGACCTCCGTCTTGGACGTATTGGTCTATTGCCACTACCAAAAGAGCTATGTGTTCCTGAATCCCTTCGATGTCCCTCCTCACTGCCATGTCTAGGATGAAGGACAGGGCATACTGCACCACTCCCATGTCTTTGCAGTTTCCGTAGCCTCCGAAGCGCTCCAAGTACTGAAGCATCGACATGTCCGTCTCCTTCATCTCCTCGAGGCTCTGCGGAAGAGCTGATGCCGGACGAAGCCGCCGGAACATGTTCTGGGTCACTGCCAACAGGAACCCCCCACTTCGGTTTGCCAACTCCTTCTGCAACTTTTCTCGTCCGACAGCCCCTCTGGAAGTGTTGCCGGATGACGTGGCCTGGGAGTCTAGCAGTGGATCTCCTGCTTGAAGATGGGCTACCAGTGATGTCAGAGCCTTCGACTGTTCCAAGACCGCCATAGCCAGGGGGTCGCCTGAGGGAACACTCTGTGCCGCCTCCTCCATCTGCTCTTGGACAGGGACCGTGGAGTCGATCTTCGGAGTGACAACATTCCTCCTTCCTGGAAGTGGGGGAGGTGAAGCCAAGCTCAAGTTCTTTGTCCTTGGAGGTGGTCCCACCAACTCTGCAAACTGGCTGGGATGCATGGTGACTGGCTGCTGACTGGGTCTGGCTGGAGGTGAGAGACCTTGCTGTAGGATAAAGTCTCTCATGCTCATCTGCTCCCTCTGCAACTCCTCCATCTGAGACGCCAGCCTTGGAAGAAGAGCCGACATGGCCTTGATTTGCTCTGCTACTGCCTTTGCGGGAGTTGCCTTCTTTGGAGCACCTCCTGTTTTCGACTTGGCACCCGAGCCCTTTGCCTTTGGAGCTGCCTTTGGTGTCACGACCAGCTCCTCTGACTCTTGGGCGGAGTAAAAGGAAATTCTCTGTGTAGCAGCTCCTGACCCTTCCAACCACTCCTGAGCAAACTGCATCAAAATGGAGCAATCTGGGAAGGTGCCTTCTTCTTCTCCAAAGCCAACGATCAACTCTGGAGGATGATCGACCTCTGAAAGCTTGAAAAGTCCTGGAAGTACCTCTAAGGAAACGTCTATCACCAAGACATCCAAATCGGCGCCTGTCTGCACAGTAGCTCCAAAACCATCGTCTCGAACAGCTGGAACTACCATCTCCTGATATGGCCCTAGCACGGAGCTCTCGTCTGCATCTGAAACCAGCTCCAATTCTGAACTTGCAAAGATCCCCATTGGAAGCCCAAGTAGAAGGCCACCGGCTCGCTTGGAGAACACGAAACATGCAGCACCCTGATCTGAAGCAGAAACTCCATTCTGAGGGACAGGCCAGAAAAGCACGTAGGGCTCCTCGATGCCATCCTTCAAAGTCACAACGTTGTCTATGCCTGAGGCCTCCATTGATAGACAGAGGAGGGGTAAGAGACTCCTGCTGCCAAGCAGTAGACCTTTCCTTCTGATGCCGAAGGGAAGCCGTGGGAAATTGTTGGACCAGTGAAGTCCTTGACAACTGACCTGTAATCCGAGGCTCTGTGACACAGCAACGGGGTCTCAAAACCTTCAGCTCGTAGAACCAGGTAGCAGGTGTTCTGAAGTGCCAAGGGTGTTGATGGCCGTGGTTTTTCCAAACGTCCCTCAAGACAAAATCGAGCCCAGTATCCAATCTCCCAGGCTCTCTTTGCACGATCCACAAAAGACCAGGGACCACGAAGTGTAGAGCACAGCTGGATAGCAGACTCAGGACAAGGAGGGATGAGGCTAGCCAACCTGTTGTAGTCGTGACTCGAGCTGTAGCTTGCCCCCAAACGGGAGGCCTCCGCAATGGGCACTGAAGATAGTGCCGAGTAGGAGGAGGCTGCAGGACTGGCAGGCTCCTTTGCAACTGACAATTGCGCAACCGCTTGAGTAAGGATTGCCACCTGATCTGACAACTGATCCACCTTAGCACTCAGCTCCAAAAACTCCTCACGGCTCATACAAGATAGCCTCGAAGGCGTGAAGTGGAAGCAGGGGCCTGAAGGTTGGCCAGAGGTTGCTGAAGTCCAAGCTGAGGTAGCAATCGGAGATAAATCCAAAAAGCCAAGGAAGCAGCAAGAACAAATCCAAAGAGCAATCCGATGAAGAAAGCACAAAGGAGAGCAGCCCAAGAAGGAGAACCACAGTGCAAAGGGCACCCAAGGCCAAACAGATTGGTGGAAAGAGCCAACTGCCAAAAATCAAAGAGCTCTTTGGCACGACTTACAACACTAAGCATCAGTTTCTTGAGATGGAAAGGATTCAAAATCAGCCTTACTCATTCATATATATATATCTTATATCTTCGTAATATATACACAGAAATGGAAAGAGAGAGAGAGAGAGAGAGGGATAGGTGCTCCTTTTCACATGGTGCTTAGTAAGGGAATGACCTTTATCTTTGGGTGGAAATCCCTTGTTTCTCGACAAACTTTCAGGATTCCTTCCTTCCACTTCCGATGTCGGTTCTTGAGATTTGGGGTTGCCCCCAAAAAATGCATCAAAATCTATGATTCCTTCAGATTTTGTTTGATTTTGTCATCCAAAAAAAAAACAGATTCTTCGTAAGTGGATATTTTTTCCACCAGTTCCGGGAAACACCCTGGAAGATGAACGGCTGGAACCTACAGCCATCACCCATAAAAAGAAAGGAAAATGATCTGAGCCAAAGCTCCAGGGGAATTATGTTCCATGTTAATCACTGGTTGGTTGATAGGGATCCTTATAATGGTATTATCATAATCCCTATTTTACTGGGTGGTATAATCCCCTATATAATCCAACCAACCAGGGTTTTTTTTCATTCTTCAGGGCTGTAGATCCAACCTCAACATACCCCCATCACTTACCGCACCTCATAGGGGTCGGCGGGCCAATTGCCGTGACGTGGGTGGGGGACGCCCAACGTGCCGTGCGGCGCCATAACAGCTCGATGGTCTGGTTGGCAGGGTGAGGCCCGGAAGGTCCCGGATGGCAGGTGGATGATGGATGAAGTTCCCGAAAGAGTCGAAAGATCCACCAAGTCGACGTTTTTCCATTCAAAAACTTGGGGTTGGAACCCAAAAATATCCAGAATCATGTCTAAGGTATGATTTATTGCTATTGAAAAACCTACTGGGTTGATGATTGAAAACCTGAATATGCACACCATTTAGAAGTGGATGAAAAGCTTACAACTAACCGCTGGTACTAACATTTACATCCACTGTCTTATCAAGTTCCTGGGACATGGTTACATGGTTGGTCAGGGGAGATCTCTATAGTGCTTGGTGTTTAATCCGTGTACAAAGGCTTAATATTACCCCCTGGTCCTATGTTATATTATCAACCGGGGCTCCTGGACACTGCTGAAAGAAGGATGGCAACCCAAAGTAGATCATCCAGAATCCGTACATTGTACATGATTTGGACGTCAAAGCTTCTATCCCGCTACTTCTGGAATAAAAAACATATCCAACAAAAACTCCCCAGTTGTGGTTCCTTTGGGAAATTTTTTCACCCTCCACCAGCAGGCCTTTTCCCCCAGCATGACCCCGCCTGAAGGATCTTTGTCACAGTGACCAATAGAGCTGAGATGGGCATGCAAATGATCCAGAAAATGGCCAGCAACAAGAGTCGCAGCCCCTGCAATTTGTTTGGCCGCTGGAGGTTTTTTGGAATGAAAATCTCTGGTTTTTTTTGCAGAAATTGAGATTTAAAAAAATGGCTTAAGCTACCATCGTGATGTGGGAAGAGTGTATTTTGTTGATCATTTATGTTGGTGCTGTTGAATTTCATTTTCAGGTTTAGTCATTGGGTTTCCAGGGCAAATGTTCCATCCTGTTCATGTCTATTCCTAAGCTTTCACATGGACTCACCATCCCAATGCCTCGCAAGGACCACAACGTTGACTCCATTCCTTTGCCACGCGTTAAATTTGGATGCAGGAGAGATATGGATGAGATCTCCTTTTAGGTTGAGAAGTTGAGACAGAAATTTACACATCAGCAATTTAGGTTCATACGGAATCTTTTAGATTGTGCGAATTTCCCCAGAACTTCTGTGATCCAACAGATTGTACTACCAGTTCTCTTTCTGGAATTGGACTGCCACACAATTTCAGTCCAGAGAGAAAAAAAGTGACCCACTTTGAACAGAGGGGGATGAAGTTCATGTGAATTTCTGAGAAAAATGATTTCCATCGTAAAACATATGATATTATGTGTAAATATATGTATGTGTTGATATGTAAGCAGAGAAGGTCGGCAGCTGATAGCTGCTGATAGCTGCTGATCAAAATCTATGACCAAAAATAAGCTCAGGTTTCATTGGAAACATGTCAAGTTTTCGGGTCTGGTATGAACAATTTTTTGGTTGAACCAGATTGAAGACCTACTTTCTCACTATCAGCTTGAATCAGGGAAAGAAAAAGCATAGATCACACATCCATGAAAAAACCCATTCCCCAACGCACTTTTGAATGTAGGGTAACAACCATTCCAACAAAGGACCATGTTCAAGTTTGTTCATCATGAGTTTCAAAGATGGGCAAAGCAAGTTGATAGTTGACTGTCCACCCAAGTTGCTTGGACGTTGGACCAGGAAGATATGGATAGCTGGATAGCTTAACTTCCCACTTGTCTCACTGGAAAAAATTGAAGCTTGTCTCAACATTATTGAGATGCTTAGTATCCACTGGTAGTATCCAACCCAAACCTTCCGAATATTAAAACGAAACTGCGAGACTGATCTTCACATCACCTGCCAGGGGAAAAGGCATCAAACTTCCCCCACCATTTCCGAATTCCTTTCCAAAAAAAACAAAAGCTCCCCATTGTGAAACCACCAAGGGGGGTTTCTTTCGGCACCAACGCTGAGCACCCACACACCCCAACGATGACTCAGGCGGAGGGACAAGCGATAACCTCAAGCAAAAGGTCATCAGTACCGTAATGTACCGTAGCCATGAAACGACTAAACCCGCGAACTGGAACTTCTCCCCCGAGGAGTCAACGAAGATGTATTTCTATACCCAAAAAGGATCGATGCTTGGTAAATCACTTGGTGTTTTATGTTGGCACATTGGTCACATGTTCAGATTCCATGTCAGTTTTGGGTGTCTCTATATGCATAAATCATAAATGGTGAATTTTGCAGCCGTGTTCGCTGAAAGAAGCGCGACTAGTACATGCCATGCTCCCAGATCGTCCTTAAACACTGCGTTCCGGACAATGCCAGGGAAGGCCATAGTAAAGTGCCTGCAGCACCAATGTTGCAGCAGGGCATTGATGCCGGCGACATGTCTCATTTAAAAAATCATGCCCCCAAGATGACTGTGACTATGCAAGTTTTAGAGCTCACCATCCGTTTCAGCGATATCAACAAACGCTTCATTTTGAAAAAAACACCTGTTTTTCAAAATCACTTGCTTGCTGCCCTGGTGCCCTGCACCCCAAAAAAGAACAACGCAGCCCCGCAGCCCGCAGCTGCCCTGCAACCGGTTCCCCCACACCTGCGCAATGGTTTCCCTCACCCGCGGCGGTTCCCGCAGCAATTGATCCGGCACGTGCCCCGTCGAAAGGCGACAGGATTCCTGGGGAAAAAATCTCGACGGGAAATTCCGACCCCTGGAAGTCCCCTAAAAAACCCACCAGTTTTTTTAGTCAGTCCGGTTGGTTGGTTTACGAGTTTCACCCAGTTTTTTTTTAGTTGGGTTTATATATCATCATCCAAAAGGAAGATACCCAAAAATTTGTGGAAAATTGGTGGTTGACTTCCAGGGTATCATTTTCGCAATTTCCCACCAAAAAACATCCTCGGAAAATCTCCTATGGATATCTAATTATTGGGCCTTAAATCAATCAGTATACCCAAACATAGATTTTGCGGGAATCTACTGTACCAAACATAGATTTTGCGGGAATGATCCGGAATTTGCTTCGGACAAATTTTAGCAACCCGAGAAATTCCGAGCCCAATCCAGGCTTGGAATAAATTCGGAGGTGATTGTTTCCTGTTAGACTCTAGAAGGCCATATTATAGACAGGTCAAAACCCTAACAAACGCCTGAACACACACCATTTTCCTCATGAAAGCTTCATTGTTGTGTCCAAGTTCCGTCCTAAGGCCACAATAGCATTGCTTTCCATATCCAAACCAACCCAAGCACAGACTCCCTGAAACTAACAACGTTCGCCTCGGGTTTTGGGGGCTCATTCATCTTCCAAAGCATCGAGAAAATCAGGGGCTAATCAGGGGCTATGTATGGCTATGTTACTTTCAATGAGGGTCACCCCCAACCCAAAAAAAAAACGTACCTTCGATGCAATGAGGAAAATCCCTCGCAAGGCCGTGGTGAAGGCTGCAAATCCCAACAAAAGGGCTGCCAAGACCACCTGAAAAATGTGAGTTCAAGGAAAGTCGAAGACCCAAAACTTGAAATCAAAACAAAAACATTGGGGCGTTTTGTTGTCATTGTTTGTTTATGAATGTTACGCAAGGGACATTCAAAAAGAGTGAGAGTATAGAAGAGTATTTGGTGCGTTGTGAAGTTGTGGGACGTGATATTCCGGTTTTCTGCTCATTGAAGGTTCATACAACAGCGTATCCGTTTTCCACGTACTCTCAAGGCCGCTAGCTGTATGTTCAAGCCACAAGACACAGCTGTTTCATGAAACAGCAAGTACCACTCACTACTAGCACCAACCACCGGCACCATCACTGGTTGATGCTTCAGAAATCCCAAACAACCCACCTGGGATGATGCATAAAACCTATAAAAAACCAGCGTTAAATCATGAGGAAATTTCAACTACCATCTCAACCTCAACAACTGGTTGCTTGGTGATCTTTATGGGATTTCTTCCAACAAACCCAACCCATCCAACAACAGGAGAATATCTGCCAACTACCATGTTGATTTTTGAGGATTCCCAACGGGGTTATAAACAGCTCCTCAGCTTCCCTGGCTTCCCCCCCAACCTGTGGCTTCATGGAGCTAATACCCAAAGCTCCCAACTCCGCGGCTCGCAGGAGTTCCTGGAGAGATAGACACCAGGGAACCGTTAGTTAAAGGGGAAACCAACCAATGGCTCCTCCCCGGTTGAAAAACACCCTAAAGGTGATGAAGTTCTGGAAACTTAAGAAGAGGGCTTGGGGGTTCTTGACTTAGTTGTTTTTGGGTGTTTGTTTTTTTTACCACTTATGAAGCTCATGGAATGAAACATCTCATTTTCATCATGACAGGATATGCATGTCATGACAATGCTCAAGTTGAAGTTTTGAGCTGAAGTCACAATCAACCAAATCCTTTCGATATTTCATATTATATATTAATATCAACCAACATGAACTACGAAAATCAGATGTGCCAGGGTCTAAACTCCTTGTATTGGGGATGGTCATCCCAGTTTCAATAGGAATCCTTGCAACGGATTTTTTTTAACCCCTACTATTGGCTTGATGACCATCCCCCATTATACGGAAATCATGGGAGTTTAGACCCCAGCACATAATCACCAACTCCACCACCCTCACCTCCCCTAGGCGTCGAGGGTTTCCGATCAAAAGCTGGCTGCCAAACAGCTTCGGCACCTGAAGAGCTACCGGCCAGAAGTTGTTGATGAAAATGTAAATACGCCCTTGAAGATTAACATGGAACATAATTCCCCTGGAGCTTTGGAAGATCATTTTCCTTTCTTTTTATGGGTGATGGCTGTAGGTTCCAGCCGTTAATCTTCCAGGGTGTATACCACCTGGAAAGGATCGATGGCGCAACGCCACTCCGACTCCCATGTATTGTTGGGAATTATCATGGCCCCGGAAACTATCATCGCCATCTTGTGGGAGTGGAAAACGCCATCGATCCTTTCACAAATGGTGTAGATGTTTCCATTGTCAAAAACAAAACCGTCCATTTCTGCAGAAAAAATGACACTGTTAAATTTGAGATTATGAAATCCTACAGATGCCAGCAACATCATGCTGTAGGAGTTGAGAAGTGTGGATGGCGTCATTCTTGACAACACTTCACTGTTGGTTTTCCATTGGTTTGGAATCGGGAGGATCCTCCACGAAGCCAGAATTACTAGTAGGGCACGGATCCTCAACGTTCGAACCAATTGGCCCCAAGCTAACATCACGATCATTCAAACGGTAAAATACCAATATGGCCGGCCATTCAAATTACATCTAAAATACAAAAAATATAAACTATATGTTCTAACGTATGAAATCTTAAATTGATCTTCCACTCCATGTCCATAAACATCCATCCATTTCATTCACCAAACAAAAAACATCCCATGGTTTCTTCAGAGAGAGTGGGGTGGTCCGCCAACGTCCAACAACCCAGGCCTGCGCCAACATGGCATTCTTCAACTGTGATACCAAAATCTCGGTCAATTCCTCCGAACCATTGGACAAGAACCGCTCCCTCACCTCAGCCAAAAAGCTAGAAGATCACATCCCCCTTTTTTTCGAAAGATATCCCATGACGGATCCATGGGACTGGTATATTTACCCACATGAATGGTTGATTTTTATGGTAAATGTAGGTTAATATGCCATACATGGATCCTATGGGTATATATAGTCTATACTTTTCGTTTTCACGGTGTTTTTTTCGTAGTTTTTGTGTTAGATTGTCTAATGCTTGTAACATTCCTAAACCTGAATTGGGAGATCTAAAACTCGTGCTTCAAAAACCCTTCAAAACCTGGGCTTCCCGATGACGTGTATCTTTCACATCCCTTCCCCATTCTGTGTTCGCCCAAGACACCGTAAAGTCTTTGACCGACATGCCACGCGTCATCTTCCCGAGAATCAAACGAGCCTTTCAGCAAAAATGGGCAAAATCTTTGTAACCTTTTTGGGGATACTTGGAGGATTTGGAGTTTCATGTGAAAGGGAGTTTCATGGGCTTTCACATGAAACCGCTGTGCCTGGAAGATGTCGAGCCAGGTGATGGCTAGATTCATCCAGCAGTTTCCGATTCTGAAATATCTATACAAAATGGATCCTCAAAAAAAAAACATTGGACACCCCTACATCCATGATGAGATGTGACCATCAAGGATGGTTGAACGGAGCAATTTTTCAGTGGCATATGTATAACGTCACTTTCCAATGGCAAAAATCCAATAATATCATTGATTGCGTTGCAGTAGCCCCAAGTGCTTTGGGACAAAGACCACATCGACGAGATATGTTTCAATATATTCCTTGAACCATCCCCAACCTTTGCAGACGTTCATCTTCTGTAGCCTTTCGCCCCAGAAAAAACACCTTAAACAAAGAAGTAGCGCTATATAATGCCCTATATATACATGAGTTGCATTCCCAAGATTCCATTCCCACCGGCCTGATGTACATCCAATGGTAAGGTGAGTCGCAACAACATCCTCAGCGTTTGGACAAAACAAAAGGGCAAAGGGCATTGGACGTCAGAACCTTGTTGAAAAGACACGAAGCTGAACATCAAAGTGAAGCTTTTGTGAAGATGCATGTAGAAAAAAAAAACGGTCATCAGCCGGTCGTCTTAAAACGAAACGCTGCAAAAATGATATTTGTGATTTGGCTTGGTGAACTGAAGTGAAGCATGATATAATGATCTTGGATGCTTGTGAAAGGTATGCTACATTCACTCCAAAGTAGATGATGGCACAGCTCACATTCCCTTCTATAGGCCCCATACTAACCTACCGTTTTGGGGACTGTGCCTTCTATTTTGACCTTAGAGTAACCCCCATCCCCTCCACTCTGGCTGTACCTGAAGGATTCTATTCGTTTGCTGCTTTGCTTCATTCAGATTGTGCGAGGTTGCTATCAAGACATCAAAACATCCTAATGCTTTGCTGCAATCTACGAATCCATATGGGGAATTCATGGAAATTCATTCTTTGCTATAATTTCAAACTTTAAAATACAACACCAGGACCACCATCTTCCATCCTTTAAGACTTCAAACCACCCCCAACGGGGAGAAGTATCAACATTCCATCCAAATCAACCAAGAAACTCCAAGGCTTGTAACTCTTCCTTTCTCTCGGAACTGCCGGTTCCAGTTCCAGTGAAGCTCCTTTGGGATCCCCGGGATCTGGGGAAACCCACGGTTTTTTGCTGCGCCTCTATGGGGGAAGTTGCTTAGTGGATCTCCGAAAATATGGCTTGCTATATGTTTGGACCCTTGGCCAATGTGAAGGATCCATTGAGAGGTTGCTTTCTAAGAGAAAAACCCATCCAAGATCAATCCTCCATACAAAAAAACACATGGCATTTCCTTTCCATGCCTCTTAAGTCCCAAAATCATGTTCAAGGAAATCAACCAGTTTTCAGCCCATACCCCCTCAACCCAAAGAACCCCACAGCTCCGGGTTTTTCCGTCATCACCATCACCATCTGCCCCCCCCAACGGTCCCCACTGCCATCCGCCGAGGCGCAAGGTCATCACGCAACAAATCTTCCGCAGAGTCAACTCGCGAATGACCACAGGAACCTGGTCTTTGAAGTCCTGCGAGGAAAAAAAACCAAGGCCGAGGGGGAGTGGAAATCCATCCATGGGATGTTTTCGATGGCCCCTTTTTTCAACCACAGGGGGGATGGTGATTTCTTGTACGAAGCTCAAGAAAGGTGCACAAAAAAAAAAGCTGCAAAAGGACGTAGTTTTGGAAAACTGTAAAAATGAGCTGGGGGATATTTGCTTCGTCGGCGCCAAGGTTGGTGCATTTCTGAATTCATGATGTGCAATAATACAGTGCCAAAAACCCATACTAATGCTATCAATCCAAGGAGTTGTTTCTTTTAAAATATGGGTGTTTCCAAAAATAGAGGTACCCCAAAATGGATGGTTTATAATTGAAAACCCAATAAAATGGATGATTTGGGGATACCATTATTTTTGGAAACACCCATATGTTTTCATCTTTAGGCGTTTTTATTTTGGAGGAAACCAGACATGAAAAATCGTGACATTCCCTAACACGAAAAAACCCGCGAGTCCTCTGCAGTCGGATTTTGAACCACCCGTGGCTCACCTTTCGAATGCTGAAGCTTCCCATCTTTGGATTCTTGTCCAAAAAAAATCGGGGATATCTAATGGCTTGAAAATCCTCCCAAAAAACACTGGATAAATATGTATATATATATATATATATCATGGATTCATGAAAGTTTGTTAAAAGATCATTGTGTCTTCCCACTGTTTTTCAATGTTTAGGAAGGCGCCCAATCTACGGATTTGATTTGTATGGATATTTGTCTCGGATATCAAGTTGGAATGATGTGGACAAAGCATGCCAAGTTCAAAAGTGTTCCTGGAACAAAAAAAACTGAGTACTTTCCATGAGATACCGGCTGTTGAATAGGGATTCCGGGATTCCTATAATAGGATATAATTTTTACCCTATGGCAAAGGCTAATATAACCCCCTATACAACCTAAACAACCAGGTTTTTTTCATTGTGCACATGATTTTTTGTCATCTCAACCACCTCATAAGTCACCGATTTCTGAATTCTTCCAGCAAAAAACTGGAAAAAAAAAACACAAAAGTCATCAGCAGCTGCAGGTGCAGGTAAATCTTTAGTTAGTTTTTGGTCAACAAAAAGTCATCATCCACATTTTTATCCCGCAAACCATCATCAACATCAACAAAAAACCGCCAAGGTGCAATATCTCAAGTCCACCAATGCATCTTCGGCATTCATTGCCTGGCCATCCAACAAGGGGGGCACCGCCAGTGCCACCGGACCCAACCAAACATCTCCACCCCCCGGGAAAAACCTCGGCATCCAAGGCGTTGGCCAAATGCTGCATGGCATTCTGGTGACGCAGCGTGCCCGTTTTAAGCACACTGGACCTTGGTTTTGGGTTAGGGGGGGAAAGGGAAATTCTGGAGAAGGAAAGGTTTGGGATGGACAGGATAAATTTTGATGATTGAAACCTATGTATGTTTCTACATATTTATACATAGAATATATGTACATATGTATAGCTATGTATAGCTATTTTCCTTCCCGGTGGAACTCCTGCTTCAACCTGAAAACTGCCCCACTTCTCTCGCAAGAATGATGTTCCATAGGTATCCATACTGGTGACTTTTTCGCTCTTCTATGGGATTTCTGTGACATCTTTTCTGTGGGTTTTTAGGGTAACTCCTGCACCATCCTGGTGACTAACCTCCCAAGCTTTCACCAAGAAGCATCTCAAGAACCCACACCACCACCTGCCAGGTCCCACATTCTGCAGAGAAAATCACATCAAAATGATCTCCCAGAAACCTGGAAGATCCATGGAAAATTAGTGAAATGTTACAGAACTTCGCCCTTCGTCAGAAAATGTTGTCATTTCTCTTGATAATTGAGGTTATATATAAGCCTTTCCTTTGCATATGATCAATTTTGAGCGGATAAACATCACCACTGGGATGAATGAAACAATCACTGGGGATTGCATGGGATGGCCGCCATTGTGATGCCAAACCATTTCGGCCGGTTTTCCACTAACACCGAAATCCATTCGAAGATCATCCTATGATGATTTGCTTTCATTTAAAGTTAAGAATGTGTAGAAAATGTGCGAGCACATTCCACCTTTTCTTAAGTTCGACTAACAATTATATAACTATATCTTTAATAAACCGAACAAAAAGAAAGCTTCACAAAATCAACAAACAAATCCCCCAATCCCAACCACACCTCCGAAACCAAAGCTGTCTCAATATGAAGCCCGATGGGTTGCACACGCATCTCCAGTCGACGCACCTGGAACGGGAACCGTCGTGTGTGTTTTTGTGTGTGTGTGTGTCCAAAACGGGGAGTTTGGAGAAAATGGTTCCATTTTGGCTAAAAATAAAACATATATCATTTGTACAATATTTGTGTATGTTATTCTTGCGTAAAGGACAATCCAAACATGTATTGATTCGTACACTCATTGTTGAAGGGTTTTTGGAGATGGAAGATTGGTGACCCTATGACCATAAATTGCTGGATTGAATTGGAACAAACATCGGCAGATATCTGTCTATAGACTTCCAAAGTCACCAACCCACACCAACCTTTACCTTTAAAATGCCCAAGTATCATGAATATGTTGTGGAACATCCAATTGAGAAAACTTTGAAAAATACATACATATAATGTACATCATATACATATATCTGCTGAGTATCTATTCCTCAATCTTTAAAAAAAAATCTGTGAACGACTGCATCATCCCAAAAGATTTCGAAAAATATCCCCCCAACCTCGTAGTGTGCCGATCCGTCCCGCGTATCATCGATGGCCTGGAAGGAAATTGCTGGGAACCTGAAAATGCCTCCTTGGCAAAGGAAACAAAAAACTACAAACCATCAGTTTTGCGGGGAGCTTCCAACTTCCGTAAACAAAATTTTGGGGCGTTTTATTGTTTCAAGAAGGAAACATGTTGGTATTTTGAAGTAAAGAATGAGACAGATATTTATGTCATATGATGTATATAATGCATGTATTGTATAGGTATATAGAAATGAAAATGTCAAGAAAATGGAACAGATGAAGGGATACAGAAATGATTTTATGTAGAACCTTTGAGAAATCAGTTCCAATATATCAGACATTGTAAAGAGTCATTGAGACCATCGAAAAACCTGGAGGTTCTCAGCAGGCGCCTTGGAATTATTCGTTCCACCCTCCTGGTTCTCGGTGACCAACTTCAACCTAAGTCCAATTTTGTGAAAAAACGCAAAGATGTCGCCAAAAACGGCATTTCTAAAGCTTCAGGTATCCGATATCCTCACTAGAAACTTACCACTCTTAGATGTTTGGTTGCTTCAATGCCTACTCTCAAACAGACTACAAGTCATGAAAAGCATCCTGAAATTGACATCATCTCACCAAAAATGTCCAATCTGTTGGATAATTTTCCTCTCAGAAAATCCGTCATGATCATTCATTCCATCTTCAACCACCATTATGAACCCCCCCCCAGGGTCAACGGAATTGCCAGGGAGCAAAGCTTCAAGATGAAGGAGGGGTGGTGGCTCGCCATCTTGAGATAAAATCTGCAATGGACCCGTGAAAGGTCTCAAGACCGAATGACAGGCTTTGCCTCGGGGGTTTCGCGCCCTTCAGGATTCAAAAACCTTTTTGTGGACTCCGGTAGGTGGAACGGTTCTTTTTGGTTGGGGGAGAACCTGAAAACTGTTTTTTTTCAACTTGTTTTATATCAAAAAATTATCAAAATTCTGCCCTCCAATGATCTCAGATCATTGGATCATCAAAGGTTTGCTTCGTCGCCAAAGTCTCATCCACCTATGCACCGAGATGCTGTGGTGTCTCGCTTCTCCTCAGTTGCGCTGAAGCCATGAAGCACCGTCCAATCAGCCTTTCTTAGAGGTTCATAGCATATCTATATTAGACACATTACATTTACATAAATGATCATAAACGTATTGTACATTACACCCCCGGAAAACTACTATGAAAATGGAAAACCAACCATTTTAAAGATGTATCTCTGGTTAGAAATGGTGATGTTCCAGCCAGTCATGTTACTTTTCGGGGGGGGGGGGTAGATACATGTCACATCTGCCAAAGATCCAAGCCCCAAACCCCATATCTCCAAATCAAGGTGCCCGTTCCAACATCCAGGTGCAACGACCCCAACCGCAGCTCCACCGACAGTGCCCCAGCACGACCTTCCACATCCGTCTTGGCAGCCACCTGTCGCAATTTCACCTCAAATCGCTTCACAGAATCGATAGGGAAATGGAAGAACTGATAGAATGTCTTGGGGAGGTTATGAGAAATTGAAAGTCAAGTTGCGATGTTGAGGTTGTATGGTTGTTAGCTTGTTTGAATATATAGCTTTTACTTATCCCCATCTCCCTTGCAAATCCACTGTTGACCCATCTGCACACACCAAAACCACCCTCTTGGCCGAGTAGCCCTCAGAAACTTCAAGGATCCATAGCCCAATTCATGGCTTTCACGAGTATCCAGCTGCATATCCAACATAGCTACACCCATGCCTTCCACATCCAAGTCCTTACAAAAACCAACCAAGCAACATTGATGGGTTGCTATCATTGGATGAAGTTGATCAAAAAGTGAGATGGTGAAAAAATGATGGAAAAGGATATGGAAAAAATCACATGCGCAAGATTCCAACGATTCGTTTTGGAAGTTGTGACATCTTGCTAAATCTCGATCTCATCTTGGATCATCTCTTTGATTCTCAAACCTTGTGTAGCATCTTTTCTGTAATCACGACATTTAAAACACCAAAAAAAAAGTCCCATTCCAAGGGTCGAGTGCCCAGTCCAATTGTTCATCTCCCCATGGTTCCGCTTTGGACTTGGAGGGGCGCATCCGAACGGCCTGGTTGATTGTGGTGAAGTGGTGAAGTGGTGTATAACATGGATGTTCCTTGGGATTTCTTGTTGCTTTCCCCAAAAAAAATACACTGTACTTTTGGTACAACACAATAATATACAATAATAACGTATTTTTCTGTGATTTTGTGTGTGTGTTTCCTTTTTTCCCCTCCCAAAAATCCCGAATTCCCCAACGGACGGCTTCGGCCAACAATTTCCCAGGTCAATCCCCAGGTAAAACGCCGTGCCTTCTTCCGTCGCACGGGCTGTGGTGGTGGTTTCTCCTTGCGGCAGCAACGAAACCTCGATCTTGGCCTCGGTTGGGTGGGTGGGTTCATGGAGGGAGGGTCCTGCCCCCAGCCCAAGAGGGATTCCCATGGGAGGAAACGGTATGTGATTAACGATCCATGAATGGTTGATTTTTATACCATACAGTAGGATCCCTATGGCAAGGTTGATTCGCAAAGGTTTGATGCTTCAAAAGGGTGTGTGTCTCCCAATTTTCTCGGTGAAATTCCTTCCAAAAGACGAAAAGAAGCAGCTGAAGTCTTTGACACAAAAAAATTGGCCATCTCACAAACAACTGCAGTTAGAATGAAATGAAACTCAAAGTCTAGGAATATAGTCGAACCACCCATCTCAAAAAGACACCCCGAAAATTTGACTCGGAACTCAAAAATTTGGTGGTTTGTACATGGTTTTTGTCCTTTTCCAAGCTGGTCTTTTTCAGCTTCCACATTAATTTTCCCTGGTGTATGCCCCATATAAGTCGGAAATGTTTGCCATCCCCAACTAGTCCCTTAGTCACGAATTGACTAAGGAACATATACCCACCAAACAGGAAAACGGAACATCAAAAACATCTTCCAAAAGCACCTTTAGAAAAGAGGCCGGGATGGCTGTTACTTTGTAGGAATTCCTACACTAACTGCCCCAGGCAGGAAAAAATTTTCTGCTTCTCCCAAAGCGGCGGCTTCAGGTTGGAAATCACCGTGGACAAAGTGCTGGTCATAGTGACCTTCGAGGCTGTAAAAGCTCTCCCAAGCAACTCAGAACTGATTCACTCGTGAAACCTGATGGCCATCTACACTCCCTGAAACTAACGGTTCGCCCCTGAAATAGGCCATCCCAAAAAGAAATGAGTATTCCAACCATCCATTTTCAGCTGCGAAAATGTTAGTTTCAGGGAGGGTATCCGTTTGTAAATGGTTGCTTCAATTGGATGACTTTCACAAATCTTTATTGGGCAAATGGTTGTTTCACCCAAACATCCCATTCAAAAAAGTGTTGTGGACAGGGCAAATATCCTGTTCTCCACAACCGGGCCTTGGGCCCTTTTTTGTTTTCCTTGCTTCAAATATTTTTCAAGTTTTCACCTGGATACGGATCCCTGATGGGCTTCCGGACCCATTCAATGAAGCGGTCGCGCTTGTAATTACCACTGTGCAGAGAGGTGGCATGACCTCGTTCCAGTGGCTAGGGGGGTTTGGTCGCTTCATCTGTTGGGGAAAGAAAAAAAACGGGTGAAGCAGTGGGGAAAATTTGGGGGGGGGACGGTCTTCTAAAAACGGTAGGTTTATATATGTGATAGATATGATGTATTGTTGTATTGCATGATTCTCACCAGCGACTGTAGAATATAGATACTAAAGTTAAACTACCGTTCCGTCGCCGGTTGAGACAAAAAACTCAGAGCCTTGAACTCACGACTATTGGTGTTTTTGCAGATATAAAGGACTGTATTCGGATCCCACACGGGAAGCTTTCAGATGAGAAAACACATTTTTTGGAACCCCTGTGTGTCAACATGGCCAAAGAAAGCCATATGGCTATGTCAAGGGGCTTTCAGTTTGAACCTTGGCCTTCAACACTGTTTGCAAACCATACGGACCTACCAAGTGATAGATGATGAGGAATTTTCAGACTCCGAAAGCAACAATCGTTCTTCAATTTAATTGGAAAAGGTTGATGATTGTGACATAGATACACACGAAGAGCAAAACAAAAAATACAGATTGCATAGCCAATTCATCATTTGCTTGCTTGCTCGGCCGATTGATCCGTGGATTGATAATCAATGATCATCAAGGATCATCATTATCATTATCATCACAAAACAATGATATCATTTTAATCACGTGACCGACTAAGGATCCAGGGTGGGTCAGCTTTTTCTTCCCCCTCTCTTAGTCCAGTCCTATCAGATCTCATCTCCCATCTCTACCAAGCGTCTGGTATTTGGCACATTGGCCGATACAGTCGAGTAGCGCCGATCTTCAGGATTTACCTGAGGTGAACTTTGAAAAAAAAAACGCATGACATGAATCATCCAGTTCTGGGGAAAAAAAGTTGAATAGCATAACGGCGGTGCTGGTTTTTGGAAGAGTTGACAATGAAGAGTTGAAGAGTATTGTAAAACAATCTCCAAGGCAAGAAACAAAACGAAACTAATGAAAACAAAAAAAGAAGAAGAAGAAGAAGAAATTTCCCACAAAAAAATGCAGATGCATTGGCACAACGGGTAGCAAACTCCATTTATTTCCAGCGAAGGTGATTGTAAAACTATGAGATCCCGAATGGAGACTGTCAAGGGCAGTAGCACAAATCACCTTTTGGCAGCTTAAAAGATAGACATTGCACTGCTATTGCCAGCTTCTGTTTGCTCATTAAAAAACACCCTGATCTTTGGAAATATTCGGGGCAAAACTCTGATGAGAAGACATCCAATCATTCATTCCTATGCCACTTGGCTAGTTTATGCCAATCATGTATCATCATGTGAAATGATGTTTGTATGCACCATAGATTCAACATTTCATATATCCATGTACACATATAAAACAGATATATCACTGCATCGTATTTAGTTGTTTGTAATTCCCCCAACCAAAATCCATGGAGTTTTCTGGTTCTAAATCCCGCCTCTTCGGCATCAGCAAAGGTGACCTGTCCACAGGTGAAGTCAATGAAAGCTCCCGTCAAAACTACCAGCAATTTTGCCCCTGCAAAAATGGTGGTTTTATACGAAACCTACGAGTACTTGCCTGAAAATTGGGATGACCTTTTTGGGTATGGACAAACTGTGAGTTTCAGGAAGTACTGACATTGCTTTCGTATCCATTTCCCAGAAACTAACTACGAAGAGAACAAAAATCTCCCAGCTCAAGGCTGTGCAGAAAGATGCTAACTCGCAGTTTTCGGCACTTGACATCGACCCTGACCTGTGTCTTCAACCTGCTGGTGAAAACGCCAGGAGTGCTCATCAATGAAGTGACATTTTTGACACCTCAGCATGTGCGTTGAAACCTTGGGTTTTGGTTTCCCCTTCCCCAGTAACAGTCACAGAATTTTCGCATTTTTAGGCTGGAACCCCAACCATAAACCTTCATTTACCACTGTTTTGGGGGGCCACACCCAGTTAAAACCACACAACTCCAACTTTGCTGTTGACGACATTCACTTCAAACAAACGCGCCAAGGCGCCCATCTCCAAGTGATCATGCCGGAAGGCCACGGACATGCGATTCAAGGTTTGAAAGACACCTCCCGTTCCCAAGGTGAGTTAGGAACCACCCGTTTTTGTGTTCTTTTAAAGGAAGGAGAGAATCATCATCCAAAAGGAAACCACGAAAATTGTGTTTAAAGTTGGTTTTTTTTGAGTTCCAAAAAATGTCCGAAATTGGAAAAGAGAAAAACAAACGTCCTGAGTTTGGATTGGATCGTGTAGTTATTGAAGAAGTCAAACCAAGGACAGCCCGGTTTGAAGGTGTAACAGGTGCTTTTCCAAAAATCTCGAAACAGAGTGATGTCCAATAAATGTCCAAAATGAGGGAGAAATGAAAGCTAGCATTTGAGAACACGAGAATACATTGGAGAAACTAAGAAACTGAATTTGGTTGTTTGAATCAACTCAGAAAACCACTCTTGGTGATAGTATCCACCTTGGGCAAAAAAAGTGCTGGATAATGATCATCAATCAACATCATAATCATAATCATAATCATAATCATCATCTCGTGCTGGTATCCAATTTGTTCAATCAAAAACATCTCCTAAAAATGTCTTCCGCGTTTTGTTTTCAACCACGTCTCACACATTCAGAAATCTACAACAACACATATACATCTTTTGGGATTGAAACAACATATCTACAAAAACTACAAAAAAAACAGATCGACTCCCCTGACACCGCAGCTTCCTCTTTTTTTGGGCCCCCGCCTCGTTCTCGGATCGATCGGCGCGAGATGCGTCTCTCCTTCACGGTCGAATCCTTCACCACGATCCGTCGAGGATGATGTTTGACCTATGCAGATCCGGTGGTTTAAACGACATGTGTTTTTTGTTAGCTGAGGAAAAACAAGTTGGGACCTAATTTTTGTTCAGTTGGGATCACAATCTTTTGATGTTGTGTCTTTTACTTTGTGATCTAATTTTGCTTCTCATTCCCCTTCAAGATGCTTGGAAAGTGGTCAGGGAAAAATAGTCTCCTTAGATGAAAAGGGACAAACTTCTACCGTATGCGGTTCTAACACCTTTTGGTGGTGGGTGTCAAATGTGCATTTGCTGGGGGATGTCACATGCAATATTCCAAGAATCCAGCGCAGCCAAAGGGGCGTGGAGAATATGAATGAATATAAGACCCAGGTTCTTGGAGATTCAAAAACTCTTCCAAGTTGAATTTAAGTTTGATTTTCCGGGTGATTTCCCACAGAGGCGTTTACTCAGAATACATGACCTATCCATCCATTGAAACTGCAGGTGTGCGTTTCACCCTTGGGATCACGGTGCCTTGCCCACTTCAATGATGAGATCTCGAAAGTTGTGAGTTGCTGGTATGGAGAGGTCAAAGTCAAAACCTCAGAGGTTGAAAAACCCATCAACACTCAACTCACCGTTAGTTACAGCTTTGGAATGCAACAACAACAACAACAACAACAACAACAACAACAACAACAACAACAACAACAACAACAACAACAACAACAACAACAACAACAACAACAAAACTGTGACTTTTCTCAATTTGTCTGATTTTTTTTGCATTGGTTTTACCGGCCTTGTCTCAGGCAGCGGATTTGGTGTGAACATGTATACGTAGAATTGTATTGTATATATAGAGAGAGGATATATCCCATACCATCCATACATGGTATATTTAGGTAAATATACCATACATTACATGGATCCTATGGGATATGTACAGGTATAAATATATATATAGAGAGAGAGAGAGAGATGATATATGGCTTTTCTACATGATTCACTTCTTAATTGGGATCTTCATCGCGCCCCCCCTTCCCCCTAAACCTGCGGTAACTCAACCCCATCACGCCACCCCAACTCTATATGGGCTGAGAGACCATAGCATTCTGTTGTTCGGTAATATGTAGTGATTGCTTATAAATTGTAGTAAAGCAGTTTGTAGATATTTAAAATAAAATATATAGAGGTGTATTTAACGTCTCTGACATTAACGCTTCTCACTGTAGAGGCATCGTGTCTTGATCATTGAAACATGATCAGGTTGAAAAAAAAACATTTGCTACAAATCACTTATTTTTTTTCAAACCTACCCGTTTCATCGTTGCCAACAGAACATTTGGAATTGCTCCAATCAAGAATTTAATATCATAAATCTTGGTAGTCGCTCATTTGGCAAAGTGCTTTCATTTGTAGATTTGAAAATCCAAACTCTGAATACAATGTTTGAAACTTGTCTTGTTCTCATTTTGATAATGATGCACGCCTGTTATTCTTAGTAGATTTCGGTAGCAGAGTACAACTACCTCACACTGTATGCCCTTGTAGGGTCATACCTATCATTATCATAATAAAATGCGCTTATCAAATCATTCTAGCTGTATATGTCATATCCTGTCACTGACAAATTGTTCAAAAAGATACATGAATGAATATGTTTATTGAAAATATTAGTTCATGAACGTGGTAAAGTGTTGCTGTATCGCTTACAACCAGCTTTTTCAAGCTGGCTTCGTGGCAACCCTTTTCAGAACCTGCCGAAGCTTTCCAAACAACGTCCAACCCTCTAGAAAAAGGCCACACAGAGGTTTCCAAAACCCTGAAGTTTTGCCTTCCAAAAAACCAACGGAACCCTGCCATCCCAAAATTTGTTTCAGAACCTCCAGAGGTTTACCACAGGGGGAAACCCCCAAACCTTTACACCTCAATTGAAACCCGCCAGGTCTGACGCCTCCGTAAGGACAAGTTACTCTCAGTCATTTCACCTGGCAATCGGAAATCATGGACAGTTTTTGAAACTTGAGTCGCAACCTACGGAAAGAGGAGCACCTTCTGGAAAAATTCATCCATCTTTTTCGGGGAGGCTTCCATGTATCTTTTGGAGTGCAGTAAGGTGATGCATTTTGTGATTTTCACTTTCCGGTGGACATGAAATCATCCTAAAAAGGGAAATCTCTCAAACACCTTGGTATTTCATCTATATGGTGGTAAAATCACCTATGATTTGGTATCATATGATTTGGTAGATGTATATCATATATGGAAAAATCTTTCAAACACATCTTGGGCACTGTTTCACTAAGCTTCAGTGGGATTTTCATCGCTACCAAACATCTCATTCCTCCTTCCCACTGTTGCACAGACAAAATCTGGTAAGGTTGCCATATCTTTTAAGGCTAATTTTAAGGTAAGTTTTCAACCCATCTCCAGGCTAGAAGTGGAATGATTCCTTCTATATACATGTGGATAAGAAGAAAAAAAAAGTATACAGTTTCCATGCAGAAAACTCACCTTAAAAATCCTGAAGCTTATTATCTTGGCACATACATCCCTCCCCTTTTTTCTCCACCGGACACCTCGGCCGATACTCAAAGTCATCCAGGTATCACCACCCCAGAGATGACTGAAGAATGGACATTCACCTCGGTTTTTGGGAACTACCACGATTACCACGATTCCCTGGGAAACCTCATGGCACCTGTCCAATTCATCTGGAGAGTGGATCCTTTATGCAAAAAAAGGTGAGGCTGTGATGCGAAACCGCCAAGCCTCCAATGAAGTGAAGGGGAATCACTTACTACCATGGGAATTTTTATGGATCGGCCAGGTACACCCAGATCGATTTGCAGTTCCAGGCACCATCGCCATTCTCCAAATTCATCACCCAACCAGTAGCGTTCTTCGGTGCTAAACGACCTGCAGCCCAGTGATTTCAAAGGATCCTCATGAAATTCAATCAGATCATGGAACATGTTGGGAGGGACATTTCTATAGCTAAGGCAATGAATCACGTATCTTCAGCCTTAGAATGTCATCTTCCAAATCTTGGGACAGGGAAAGTGTTTGTCTGTTTCTCCATGGTTTTATGTTTTCCCAGTCTAAACAGCACCTCCTCTCACCACTTTCACCAACCAAAATGTTGCCTCCCAAATGATTTTGCCAAGGGACATTTTTCACTCGACTTGTTCTCAATCAAGAAAGGTTCCTGACACGGCTTCATGAGAGGCACCACAGCGGCGCCATCAGCTGTTGGGGGCCATCAAGGTGATGATAAATTTTGGTGAACCCCACCATCCCCTCCCTTTTCTTCCCTAAAAAACACACATGGTTTTTACATGATATCAAAACCACCCCCCCCACCCCCCCAAAAAAAAGATGATGACAAAGCACAAGTTAAAAAAAAACACCAGCATCCCCCCAAAAAATCATCGCCATTTTTCCCAACAAAAAATCCCGGAACCACCGGGAACCACCGGGAACCACCACCTGCTTGCAATTCGACAAGGTCAAACGCAAAAAGCCCGAGACTTCATCGCGCGATACGGAGACCTCCACGGTGTCCGCTTCGCCTCCCAGGAAGTGGAGGTGGAGGGATGCGGTAGTGATGCGGCATACCATCACCGTTTCACCCCCCTGGTAAATTTGATAAGCATGGATACCGGATACAAAAATGGATGCATGGGCAAATGTTGGAAAAAAAATTCATGTAGTTTATCTCCCAGCTTCAAAGTCCGATCTGAATCTCATGTGATTTTTGAGGTTATCTAGCCGTTTCATTTCGCAGGGGGTGATCCCGCCTTTATTCAGTCTATTCGATCCCTGATAATTCAACCGATCATACCGAGATAGATTTCACCGATTTCACCATGGATCCCCATAAGAGGGGACACTCCTGTGTTTCTATACTCGCTGGCGATTTTCGTAGTGAGTCTGAGTGTCATGGGGAAAAAAAAACGATTTGAAGCACCAAACCGCCGATAAGCAAAAATTTGAAAAGAAACAACTGCCCCAAAGCGATGAGTTGATAGATCCAGTCTCCCTCCCTACCGAGCAATTTACTGTAAATCACCTCCACACCGCTGCCGAAAGAAGCCACGGTAGGTGGTCATGCTCTCCGAGAGTGTCAATGGTTGGGACCATTCGAACGATGAGCCTCACATGTTTTTTGTTTGGATTTGGCTTAGCCAGCGGAAAAAACTCAACTGGTGGGCTTCTGAGTCCTATCTTTTTTTGTTGGAATCCTGGTAGGAGGCGTTGAATCTATTTCAACAATACTACCAACCTTTAAACCAACAACCACTAGATATAAGACTTAGTGCCGCTTCGTTTATGTGGGTTGGTTCATGCCTATGATTGATTCTGTCTAGTCTGGCGTTCATATCCCACTCAGGAATCACTGATTTTATCCAATTTCAAGTATCATCCCTGCATGATCCGGCTGCCACAAACCCCAACCATCCCACACACACTGCCCAACCTTCTGCATATTCACCGCAACGCTTCATTTGAAAAAGCATCTCACTCCTGATCCAAACGAAAAAAAAAAAACGGCTGTGCAACACCCTGACCCGGCTGGAAAAACCCAGTCCACTCCAGTCCTGTTGGAGCCTCTTGGCCATAAATCGACCCAATCATCTGAATTCACCCGCTTTCCTCAGATGACAAGACATCAATGACAGTGGAGATTGTCGTTTTTTGTCGACTGGATACATACATCTTGATGTAGATTATCAGTCATTGCCATCTATGTTTTTTTCTGGAAGTTTTGGAGTGGTATTACTGTTCTGGGTTCCATGAGACTGGGTTGAAAGTCATGGATATGGAGAATTCGAATACTATTTCCGCCTTTGCATCCATTTCATGTTCTAGTTACTGACATCTATAAAATGATGTGCATTTTTTCAAATGAGCACAAAGGAATCTCATAAAATCTAAGTCATAGAGAAACAGTCATGGACTATTTCAAAATCTCAGTTCATCTCACATACTATTTTTCAAACAAATCTCAAAAAAAATATCTGGCTTCTTCAATCTTAGTCATGGATAAACAGTGGGATTGTCAAAATTTCGTCGGATCTACCCAAATCATGAGATCCACCTTCTACCTCCACTCCCAAAATAATATGTTGTGTCTATCAATAAAAAAATGTATAAGTACATAAATAAATAAATACATAAATACATCAAAAAATAAATGAATAAATGAATAAACGAATAAATATATGTAAATACATAAATACATAAATACATCAAAAAAATAAATAAATAAACAAATAAATAATAAACACATCATACAAAAAAACCTCTCATCTCCTCATATCACCAAGTGACCCATGTCAGAACTATCTGCTCGCACTGTGACCTGCCAGGTAGTCTCATTACCTCGGCAATCAACCAGTTGGACCCTGATGGACTTGGTCATCTTTCACCTTTTTCAGGGAAACACCTCCATTTCATGGAAATCAAACGGGCCCACCCACCCCAAATGGCCGGCCTAATTAAGGGACAATAGTGGCTAAGAATCCAGCAAAACCGGGGGGGGGGGGTGGCATTCGGGGGGGTTTGGGAGTTGGGACTCTTAGATTTCCATGCGACCCATGCTCCCAGTTTTGTTGTTGCCAAGAAACTCACGCGAACCCATGGGAAAATATGAATCTCCAAGCTTCCCTGGTGCACAGTGGTTCGCACCTGCAAAAAATCTGGGCTGGCAAGGCAAACAGCGTCGTTTTGAGGGGAACTGAAAATTCCCCGGACTTCTCAACACAAATCTCACAACCACAAATGACAGAGTCGCACCTTTTCTTGGAACCTGAACCTTTACCGGAACACGAACCTTCAAACGGCTGCGGGATTGAAACCATCGGAACCTGAACCTTCCATGAAAAACAAGCCTGTTTCTTCAACATCCTCGGCCGGAGCCGAGCCAACCCAACTTTCAACATGTTCAAAGTCGCCAGTCCTGTCACCGAAAAAAACCTACAATTGGAGCGATGCGGAATTTGCGAAAAGGAATGCAATAATAGCGAGCACCTGATTAAGCAAGCAAATAAAAATATGAAAAAGAAATGGCATACCTACCATTTCGCCAAGAGGTGTCAAACATAAACTAGACAGGGTTCACGCGGTGCCGTTACCACGTGCAGCCATTGAAGCAACCCGTATTTTCCCGCGATTTACTTCAGGTTTGTTGCGCAGTAGCATGAACAGTGCAGCTGGCGCGGAGCAGCAATGCCAACAACTGAATCCACTGCCACGTTCTACCAACAATATAGCAAGAGCAATTGTCCAATTGATTCGATTTGATATGGCCACTCTCCGTTCCCAGCTTGTTTGAATATCTTAATTAGACACCAAAGCCTACCATTTTCACCACATTTTTTGTGGTCAGACCTGGTTTCTGCGCTATGATACTATACAGGAATAGTCTAGGAATCATTGTGACTCCAGCTCCGCACACGGCAGACCACAATAGCTGTCGCGAACCAAACTGGCAGCACGTGCATCACGCTGACCTTTAACTTTCGAACTGGCCAAACGTTTTTGACATTTCGCCTCCTCAGACTCAGACTCGGTTGGAGCAAGGGTCGTGTTTGAAACTCCGTGGGTGATGGAAGGATGTGGGTCCTCAAATTCCTCCCAGCTGCTGGCACCGAGGTCGAAGATGGCTCGGAGATCAGTGGATCTCAAATCTCCTTTGGACTCATTGGCGAGGAGCCAGTCATGCCAGTCTGACGAGCCGTCTTCACAAGATCTGGGGGGTGGGTTTTTTGGAATCGTACCATTTTCCACAATCTCCTTCACAAACTCCCGCAACAGCTCCTCATAATTTAGCTTCTCCGGGTTCCGCAGCTGCAGACGGCTGCAGCGAGGCGCGTCAGGAGGGGAAGCGTTCTTCAAGAGTGTCGTGATCTTCGTCACCAACTCCTCATGGGCAGCACTGCTTGGTTTTGAAACTGCCCGACTCTCCTGAATGGCCTCATGAATCCACAAAGCTGAGACGGTCCGGCAAACCCATGCCCTCATCATCTCTGCCAAAGACACCTTCTTAAGCAGTGCTCGACGGTACAGCTCACTTGCGGGTCCACACAAGCAAAATAAAATAACACACTCCATGATAAACATGCGCGCCACCCAAAGGTCAAAGATGGAAAACAGGCCCACGATGAAGCTGGTCCATGTGAACCTTTGCACAGTACCACCTCCACCCTGCGCCACGACTGCTTTGATTCCACGATGCTGGTGCCGTTGCAGTGTGGCAGCCCCTGTCTTTGCATCGTGAATGACGATATCAGTCTTGTTGACAGCTTGAAATGGGAAATACTCAATCTCAACTCGTAGCCGGAAGCAAGGCCAGCGTCTCGTCCGATTGTGGAATGCAAGCATGCGTGAAGGAAGGCCAAGACGGCAAGCGAGGCGTTCCAGAAGGCTCTCCATTGGATTCCTCCATGACCATTCAGCAGGATCAACTGGGTCAATAAAGTGATGTACCATGATGCTTCCACCTGTAGACATGAAGGAACAAATATATGGATCTTCACATTCCTCTTTGTTTGGATGCTGTTTTGTGGTCTCGCCCACTTCTGCCACTTTTTGCAGAACATTTGTCAGGTCTACTTTCCACTGACCCCACCAGGCCGTCTGGAAGGAATGCTTGTTCAAGGCTATCTTCTGGGCAAATGACTTGATGTTGTAGTTGCGTCCTTGCAACTTACCCCCACTTCGCAGCTGCACCTCACATCGAATGAAAGACAAATCGAAATGAATCATGGCACATCGGAGTGGATGAGGGTCATCAGTGCAATTTGCACGTTTGATGTGGTGCTCGACCTCGTCGTCATGGATGAGAAAATCTTCGCACATGGGTGTGTTCACTCCACCTCCAGCCATGACAGTGAGATCTGGAATTTCCATGTGCATCTGGTACACGAGTGTCATTTGCTGCTCGATGATCCCTGGCATGAACAAACTCTCATTTCTTTCTGTACAGCTACAGAAATCTTTTCTGTCACTCAGTGTGCAGGTCTTGTTGACATCACATGTAGGGGTTATGGTGCTGATGGTGGGTTTGATGCTCATCTCTTCGTAACGCCAAACTGTTGGCAGAAAGACGCCATCTCCAGCTGCCGTGTTTAATTGCGGGAGGTGTTTCATGTCAGCCTTGAAGATCTTCGCACAACCTTCAGGAGACATCGCCCATGTTTTCATAGGGCAGTCGTAATCTTTATTGTGACAGTATGCATAGGGCTTCCAAGGAAAGTCTTCGTTGTGTGACATTGCTACTGTCGGTATAATCCTGGGCGACAAATGCATGTGAACAGGTATGGACTCTGTTAACTTGACATAGCAAAGGGCGTACACAGTCGCGGCAACAGCGGTCGAAACATAAACAAGCATGGTGCTGTAGTTCAAAAACCTGTCACCCTCAACGCGACATTTCTGTGGAAGCTCGGGCCCGGAGGCGCCAAACTGATTTTTCACCAAGTCAAGCCAGCCAGCAAGTCTGCCCCAATTTGATCCTTTTGCAACCGCTTCGCTAGGTTCGGACATGACAAGCAACTAGTGGCTCTGTTGTAACCTGGAAATGAATTTGAAGTTGCTTATGTCATCCACTAACATTTGATCAAGGTGAAAAAGGCTTCAACATAGCTTTCGTGCAACCAACAAATTGGAATGCTAAAAAGTCCGGGTTAGGTCCTACTAGTAGTTGGGGACAAGTTACAGTTTAGCTGAACGCCAGGGAAATGTCTTGGATTAAAACAGTAAACTTGCAAGAGACATTTAGTTTCCACCCTACATGATGACTTTGAATACCGGATCCTTTGTGTGAAGAAGGCCAATGATGGTTTGCATTTTTGTGAGTGCTTGAGAACATCAAACATGCAGCGGTACATAGGTTCAAAACACTGCATGGTGAATCAAACATTCATTTGCTTCACCCAACAGCGAGTGATGATTCATCATGAAACATCCCAAACACTGCACCATTATTTTCGCGAAATCCCTCAAAAAATCACCACCTGACAGTTTGTATCAAGTTTTTTCCATCTCCCCCCTAAAAAAAAGGGTCCCAAAATTTCATAACCCCTGCAGTGAAGCACCTTGTAGATGTCAGGTAATAGGCTTGGGAACCACGAGCTCTTCCGCGTCATCCGCGTGAGGCGTTTGGACACCGCTTGACTCATACGGCTGGTGCTGCGTAACCCGCGGTCTTGGGGGAACCTAAGAGGTTCCCACGACGTCAAAGCAGTTTCAATGAGTTCCCTAAGATTCTAGCAAGAAAGAACCTACACTAGCTATTTTTTTGTTGATATTCTCAAAACCAAAAAAATTCAAGCCAACAGCAAAAACAACGCAAGTATTGCATTTTGCATTAAGAAAAAAAAATGCCAACTTCCCAAGACTTTTTTCTAAACTCACTTCCAACTTTGCCACCGGATTCCACCCATCTTTTTTTCACTTTAAGGAGCTCTAAGTGATCGTGTTCACGCACTTGCGCAATGTCATAGCCTCGGAGGGTCTTGCTTGCGGCGATCATTTTTGATGGTTGGAAAGGGGTCCCAAGTTGTTGATAGCAACCAGAAAATCTGGCGAACTCACCAGTTGAGGTTGGTAGTGATCGACTATCCCATTCTTCACAGGGTCTGAAAAAACATCCCACGTGGTTGTTTGGGATTTCTGAACCATCAACAGTAGGGTAACTGCGAAAATTCCATGGAAAACATCCAAAAGATGCACCAAATTTTGGGATTGGAGCTTCGACAACCTTCATTGCATTTAAGTCAAGGAATGTTGAGCTTCGCTTGCAACACCTGCTACTTGCAGTTGCCCTACCAAACACCTCCCCGCTTGACTGGTCTATCTCAACATTGAAAAAAGTCCGAAGATACATAGATTTGAAGGCAACACAAAACTTCTATAGGCTTAAATGAAGGTGTTTCTTCCTTGACATTTGGGCCTAGAAAACTTCCCCATGGTTCCCATGTTGGAAAGCTAGTGGGTATGGCGATTGTCTCCTCTTCCAAGCCAAGCAACGTTTAAGTTCGAGTCTTAGTAGATCTTCTTCAGCTTCCTCAGCTTCTCACACGATGAAGACACTTGTGTCAAGAACTTGGCATGGTTTTTCACATGAATGATTCAAACCAGACGCGTTGAAGAGGCAGAAACAATTTTCCAAGCAGCCAAGTAGAAAAAACCAAGGGTTTAGTAAACCACATGTTCTAATCATCATCAAATTCTTTCCATCACTCCTATTGCCGTATCACATCAATACAAAAAAATCCGTTATATCCACTCATCCGTTTGCCTCTGACAAAACCCTTGGGCGTTTCGAGGCTGATCCGTCTTTGGTCAAACAGGATTTTTCAACAGCAATTTCAGTACTTGATAGAATCACGAAATCTATCGAAATCCATATACCTTTAAGTTGATGTCAACTTCACTTGATGTAAGCTTAGACCTCACCTCACTATTTAACTGTCAATAACTGGGGCAACCCCCCCAGCCAATCACACCCCGCAAGAATCCACCGCGATCCCACCGTGAAATTCAAGCTAAGACACCACATCATCACTTGCAGCACCCAAAAGAAGGGCAGGTAGGACATTTGTCGCCTTTTGAGTTGAAAAGCTGTTTTTTTGACTCTTTTGCTTGGTCCGATGAGGACCTGGCACCTATATTTCGTACTAATATATTATTATATATATATTCAAACAATATATATATATACATATACAGTACATATATGTATATATATATATATTGCCGTGTGTGTGTGCTGTCGTTGTCTGTCAGTTTTCCGTTAAGAAGTTTGGGTCCCATCGTTGACAACCCCCCACGGCTTGGAGCTGAAGCTAAGCATGGTACATTCTCAGTGGCCGAACGAAAGGAAGGAGGTGAATACCAAGCAAAGTTGAGAACTCCTTCTGCTGGCAGATAAAAGAAAGGAGAGGAGGCATGGTCCTGCCGCGCGGCAGATCACCATTTTTCAGGCTTGAAATGGGGACAGAGAGTGGGACCCACTCTTGGAGAATGGAGAGGTTTTTTTTTAACCCTACCAGGAATATTGTTTCAGCCACATCCGGATGTGGAGCTGAAAAACGCAACTCTCAAATTTCAAAACCCGGACCCAACAATTTATTCTTCAGTGGAAAATTCTAACTCCAAGTGAATCCACACCCTCCAGAGTCAACAAGTCCAAGATATCCCCACCAAGACGGGGAAGTTTCCAAAAAAAAATCATCCGGGGGTGATTTTCTTTTCAGGGCACCGGGAAGCCGCGCCCCGTTTCCAACCACCACCCCCGGCCGTTACCCCCCCGGAACCTGACGAAAGGCCACACTTCCACGGGCGCGATTCACCATACGAAACTGTGGTTTGGCCGGATCGGAGAAGCGAATGATTAAGGCGCTGGAATCCTGCCCACGGCTGGGAGAGTTGATGTCGCGATACCTTCGAAATGAAAACCTGGTTGTTGATGAAATAGCCTTGTTTTTTGTTAGGGATCCTTATGTCATGGTTTTTTTATTATAATCCCCCACCAGGTAGTATAATCCCATTGTGTACCCTGAACAACCTGGAATTTTTTCATTGCTCAGTTGAAGCACCTAGTTTTCGTAAAATACAAGGTTTGCCGGTTTGCCCAAAATTGCGCTAAATGTGCCAAATGCTGCAAAAATCTTTCTTAGTGCTCATGTCCGACATTCTTACCTCTGAAGTTGAAGAAAGATATTCGCGATTCGACAAAGGAACCCATTTTTTTGTTCAGAGCCTCAAAGAGCTGCTATCTTCAGCAGATCCTATCTTTCAACATGTTTAAGACTAGAATCATCTAAAATCCATCTCATTTCAAAATTTCCACTGGTTTTCCCTATCATTCTCACCCCCACCCCCCCCAAAGATCACCAACCAAACCTTGGGGGATCTCATATACCTTCCTCCCAATGGCCGTTTCCCACCTCCATCGCTTCAACGGCAATAAGTCCCCATGTTTGTCCCGAAAAGGCCAAAGATCCACTGCTGATTGCAGAAGATCGATTTGCATCTTCATCTGATACCTCGCCCACGATTCACTTTTCCGGTGGGTAGTTCTTTTTGATTGAAGGTCCCAAAAGTTTTCTTTTGGGAGTTGGCTGAGGGGAAGGTTGTTTACTTTTTGTGTTGGTTACATGGTGACGTTTTTTGTTGGATTTTTTAAAAGGCAGTTTGACGGAAACCAATCGTTGACTGACCCAATGTGGACTGATGGAAAGCGGAAACAAACTAGAACAATATGAAGGTAACAACCCATGAAGAATGTCACATGGGGAAGCAACCAACATTTGCCATCCCCCCAATCACCTAGTCCTGATGCCTCATTTCTATTCATCTTAGTCAAATCATACTGCAGTATTTCACATGACAAATAACATCCCAAGAGTAAAGGAGAATTACCTTCCATTCTTTGCCTTTTTAGTTAAGAATATCTCCTGATCTTTGGGGGTTCCCATTTTCCACCCAGCCAAATTTCAGCTGCACCTTGTACATCAGCTGCAACTTTCCTCGTCTTCCGGAAGTTCCACCATCTGCCACATTAAAGAGTTGGCTCAAACCTAAGCCACCCAAACTCACCAGTTGAGATTGGGGAGAGGTGGTTTCCTGAAAGTACAGCATGATGAGGGGTTTGGTGGGGAGATTTATTTGGCGCGGGATTTCGTTTTTTTTCCTCATGGCATCATCCCAAGAACCTCTTCAATTACACATGTAGACTACCCACGAAGCTTAACATAGCGCCCCTGAAAGAAGATGGTCCGGCCATGCCATGACTCCCCGCTGGATCAACCGTTTTCATCCCAACTTTCCCCCCCCAACTTTCCATGGAACGAAAGCCAGCAGTGAATGCGTTGGGACCCACACCACCTGAGCGTTTTGACTGGTGGTGTCCCTGTGGATTTGGAGAACTAATACGGCTGATGGAAAAAAAAATTGCCACCTTCAGCTGTTGAAGTTGATAGGTAGTTTATCAGTTTTATCCTATTGTTTACAGGAGTTTCTATACATGCCAAGGTGATGCAGACTTTCTTCATATTAACGGTATCAGATGGTGAACGAACCAACAGCTGTGTAGGATTCCCAGTTTGGGTTGACACATGATGGCAATGGTTCAAAAACAGCCTTCAAACCCCCCCTTAGACAGTTGATTTTCCAGAGCAAACCAAATGAATTATATACAGGCCACGAATTTGGAGACGCTCTCATATATTATAACTCCAGTAACATTGCTATCAAAAAGAACGTTGCTTCCAAAAAATGGTGGTTTTAGGCAATGAAGCATTTGAGGAGCGTTTTTGCCTCCAAGAGATATTGACAAACCACTATAGAGAATCTACAACTACTTCGGATATGAGTATAGATACCTGCAAAAAGACAACAACTTGGGAAGGAGATATGGGGTTCATCATACCGTTACACAGGGATGACGTCACCACCTTAATCATCAGTTTTAGGGAAGGGAAATGTCTGAATCAAATCCATGTTTGTCATCCAGTTTGTGTCACCTGATACCTGGATTTTGGGTCCACCACTGCTCCCTTAGAGCCATTTTGGGGAATGGTTGGCTGAATCTGTTGAGATGTGTTATGTGTTTACAGTGATGATGTTTATGTCGCATATGAATCTGAGTAGTCTAAAGTCTAAATCTGGTCTGTGGTCTTTCGTGAATCGAAATTTCCTTGTGAAACTCCTATATCCTTTGACACCAAATCGTTTCCGATTTCACAATACATATAAAAGATGCAAATGCGACACAAATGAATACATCAGGGTTTGATATTATCATACCTATGACCTAATGACCTCGAATCATCGGATTTTCTTGAAGCAGAATGAAATTTGAAAATCTGAAACATCGAAAAGTCTTCACCGAAAACAACCCTGGAGCCATGGGCCGGAACCAGAAACTAGGACCAAAAACGCGACCATCCAAACATACAAATCCTGACTGTGTTGCTTCCTCCTTGCCCACAAAAAAAAATAAAACTCCTTGGTTAACCTCTGCAAATTTTCTAGCACAATCTTTCTAACACACCACCAAAAAACCACCATCAAATACATCCTTCCCCCCCCAAATCCCCTGACCAACAAAAACCCCCCCAAAAAAAAACACATCCCATCATCCCATCATCATCCTCCCAGGCACTAATGTCCAAATGAAATTCTGCATCACTGTTGTTGGGATGATATGCCCGTGGCTCATTTGGTGGTAATTCCAAGGCCCTGGAACCATCGCTGACCCACAGGCGATGACGTTTCAAGTTCACCAAGGTATATCGCCTCGTGAGTTCCACCTGGGAAAATGGATGAAAGATGGAGAGGTTGGATCAAGTTGTTAGCAATTGTTGGTTGAAGTATGTATACTCTATATATGGATGTTTCCGAAAATAGGGGTACCCCGAAATCATCCATTTCAATGGGCTTGTCCATTATTTTCACCATCCATTTGGGGGCACCCCTATTTTTGGAAACACCCATATGGACAAAAAAACCTCTAGGCCCTTCATTTCAACCAAAAAAAAAAGATCCCATAAGCCTGGTTGTTTTTTCAAACCAAAAAAAAGTGCAAGATTCTGTTCTGTTGGACGGTCTTTAATCTAAATCAATGACTTTGACTTTTTGTTGACTCCTTATCTTCCATGGATTCACAAAAAAGCAAACTCCAGATCACCCAACTATCACCCGTCACGCTTCAAGCGCAGGTACTACCAAAGTGCGGTAGAAGGGAAAGGGCGCTTGATTCACAGAGAAACCCATGCACAAACTGCCGGCAGCTGCTTGATCACCCAGGGCTAAGGATGGAAGCACTCCACCTTCAGGCAGTTTCATCTTTGAAAAAGTCAGATCAGAAAAGGGTGAATGGAATCTGAAGCTTCCCAGCTTTCCAGATTTTGATGAGTTTTTTGGGCCCTCAAATTTATCATGTCAGAGGTTTTGTTTCCCCGAACCGTGTTTTTCTCCTGCTTTTCTGAACTGCGTACTGCATCCAAGTCACTTTTTCCAGGCCGATCCACTTTGATGTTCCCTGTTTTCGAGTGTTTCTGTGCTGCAAACATGTGCCGCCGCGCACGTAAGGTACTTGTTCTCAGCAAGCTTGGGGAACCTGCCAATCTCTGCTGATCCACAAAAATGTTGAGGTGGTATGTGAAATTGGTTGATCGTTGTTGATCCCATCATGTCAAGGGAAAATTGACATACTATATATACCTCATACATCCATGGTTATTACCAAATTTCGACCATATAGGATTTCGATGTTAAGGTTTGTTTCTAAAGGCTGATTGTAGCTGTATTCATCGATGTTTCATACTACAAGTACCAACGTCCAGCTTCCTCAGGTCGTGGTTCAGCTCATTCACTTCCATCTGAAGGTATCCAACCCTAAATGAAAAATCCCATAGCATCCATGTCGGCTTCCTCACCCAAGTCATGTCGGAATTAGCCCGCCCTTCCTTAATTAATTAGTTACTTTTGAATGAAGTTAGGAAACACCATCCCCCACCCAACCAACCACCGAAAAAGAAGAAACAACAAAGAAAGCCCACAGGTCTTTTCGGGCACAACTCAAAGGTGACAGTGTGGCGCCTGCAACCTCTTCGCCCTGCCGCAGGGCGATTTCCAGGCTCCCATCTTGTAGCGCATGTTGCGACAAAGGTCTTAAACCTTGGCATTTTCCGAAAATCACAAAATGGGGAAACATGGGGATGGTTGTCCTGAGATGGTGGTTTGGTTCACCACAACCCATACAAGTGGAGGGAACATCAGATGGGAAGGAGGTATTTATTTGGTGAATTTTGGAAAAAAAAAAGGATTGGGAAATTTGTGGGACCAAAAAGATTGATGTTCCTAAAAATTCTGAATGAGATGATGATGCAGCCACTCATTTTCAGTTAGGGTGAAGAGGGAATGAGTTGGAGATTTTAGGATACTTCCGCTTTATCAAGGTTAGTTCACTTCACAGGGGAGCCACAAAAAAACGGGGTGTCATATCAGAATCGGTCACCCACAGTGGAACCAAAGGAATAGATACCATACACATCTATACTCTTGCATCTTATCCCATCTTCAGCCCAAGTCAAGTCGACTAGAAAATATTGTCGCATCTCACCGAAAACAACTGGGTGAAACTACAAGCCATCCATTGTCGGGTTCCGGTCACACCTGTCCGTTGCTTCACCCCAAGAAAAAAAAAAAAAGCGCTTGACAATCGTGCTTCCCCAAACACCCACGGAAACATCAGCCCAGCAGCTAGAGGCCGGGACGATCATCAAGGGCTCTTCTTTTCCAGCACGTGATCCAATCAGTCCAGTTACCAGCCTATAGGGGTCCAAAGGTCGGCGGCTTAACGACCGGAGATCAGTCAGGTTGGTCAGGCTTCAGGTTGAAGCGCTGGAACCAAAAAGCTCATCAAACTCATCTGTTCAACTCCCTGAAGGCTTCTGTGAGTTGAGGTTTTAAGCTCCCTCTAAAATTCCAGCCTTTCCCCAAGGGTTTTGAAAAACCTCACCGGACTTCAACTACCATCAAAGGTATCAACCCACCAAGACACCGAGGATGTGGAATGATGACACTGCAGGTAGCACGGTTCACCAACCAATGGCTCACGAAGAGGGTAATTTGACCTTAAGGAACCCCCGGAGTCAGACCCAAGCAGCAGGCGAGTTGTTGAAATCACCCTCCAAGGAACTTACATATCCCACCTGGGGAAAAAGGAAAAATCATCCCTGAAAGTACCACTTTAAAAAGGGGTTATGTGATCGTTCCCATAAAGGTACGACAACACACTTCCCCCAAAACCAAAATGGACAAGTACTATACATTACCACCTTGCCCTATCCCCTTCACCATTCATATACCATCACCTACCCCCCTCATCAATTTATCACCAAACAAAAATTGAGTTCAGCTCAGGTCGCTGGTGTGACTTCCAAATTGCGTGGAATGCAGATCCGGCCAAGGACAATGCCTTGGGGCGGTTACAGGTGCCGTTGAATGATTACCACTGGTGCTTCAGAAATCCTGGCGTTCACCACTTGAGAGTGGTAGTTTATCCCATTATCTGCAGGGTTTTATACATCCCAGATCATCCCAGGTGGTTGGCCTTGGGATTTCTGAACCATCCACAGTACCAATTTGACCAATCAAATTCATCAGTACAATACATACATTTCCACTCTCCAGAGCCATCTTGATATCACTGGGGAGGGATGCGAAGTTGCTCATCACATATCATCACATCTTTTCTCCATTTCAAGCTGTTTGATAAACACGTTTTGCAAAATCATAGATTATTTTTCCCGAAACCAATTCTGCCAGCCAAACTCTGTACGGAGGACAACTTCCCCAAACAAGAATTACCCTACAAAAAACATCAGAAAGCTCCCAAAGACAAATCTATACATCTCTGCTGAGCTTCTCTTGAACGACTCCGTCTTCTCGATGCACCTGTACCTCAACCAACTTTGCATCTCCTGGAGTTCGGGAAACCATCAAATAATTGCCCCTTGTAGTTTTTACCCCCCCAAAAAATCCATGTCGGATATGCCCCAAAATGGCATGGTGTGTGAAAAAACCTCCGGCTGTTTCTGGTGTGAATTCCAAACCACAAAGACTTGTTTGTCACTGTACCATCTTGCTATCTCACGGCTTGCTACTACCGGGTGATGTTGTTGAGAATCCTATCTGCAAGGCACCCTGGTACGTCAACTTCATGTTGCTTGTCTTTCTAGTTCGCCATTTCGTATCTCATCAGATGATCAAGCTTAATCACACCACACCACCACACCACACACCACCACACACCACACCCAACCAACCCAACTCAAGAACTTGCCGGCCCATCAAACTCTCCTGGTGCTTTGAAAACACAGGTGTTTCCCTTCCGTTGCATCACGCCAGCAGAGAGGTTCGCCGAATAACGACGATTCGTGGGCGTGGAATTGAAGGCGGTGGCCTTAAAGCATTTGGTGAGTCTTGATACGGCAATATTGTATATGTATGTTTATATAGATATATATTATATAGTAAATATATATGTATATATATATTGTAGGTGTATAGTTAATATACATACATCATTAAGTAGACATATATATATATATATAACTATCTTTAGGTTTGAGAACTATACATGTACATAAACATTTTGAATATCTAATTTTGGAATTCTAACCCACTTGATACGACTCCCTTTTCACTACCATGGCCTGAAATGATTCATGCCCATGAATTTTGAGGCATTTCCAAATGCCTAGAAGAAACCCGCTCTTAGTTGATGAGACGTGTCGTCGGCAAACAGGGCCAACACTTTTCCACTTACGCAATCTTGTCAGTTTTTCCGTAGCACAACTCTTGAAAAACCTAATCAAACAAACGAAATCCCAAAGAAAGACTGCTGGCTGGAAGCTGATTAGGCTGTTCATTTCTTACAGCTGCTTGTTTGGTGAAAAAACAGTTGCGAAGTGGTAATGATTTGGAACCGTCCGGTTGAAAGAACCAACGAATAGATGGCAATCAGATTCCAGGTACGTCCAAACTGAATTTGGCGCAGAACCCCCCAAAAAAACTAACAGCTGAAACACCACCAAAACAATTTTTTTTGAAGTGATGTTTTCCCCCCCGCATTTTACAAGGTCCAAGTGGCATCCAACAACTGCGCAGGTGCGATGAGTACATAACGCTCCGACTCCTTTCCAGCCTCCTTAGACTTAATTTCAATGATCGAATTGATGGTTCATGTCCCTAACATGCCTTTCCTATCCTAATTCAACAACAAACAGCACTGCCTATACTGACAATTTTTCGCTGTTACCCTCGGTTTCTTGGGTGAGTTTAACAGGGGGCTACAAATAGTAGCACAGTTTTTTGGTAGGCCTGGTAGGGCAACGAATCATTCAAATGTTGTTCCGGAACAATCATCCTGCAAATTTCATAGATGACTCACCCCTGAAGTTTAAGAGTGCCCCCCTAAGAAATGATTGTCGGAAGACGATCCTTTCCTTTTGGGATGGGATTTTTTTCAGTGGCGAGCTGCTTGCGGAGGTTGAGTCTTCTAACCCCAACAAATCACAAAATGTCGCTCGTAACGGGAATGAAATGTAGCTGCTATAGCTCAGAGTCAATCGATATTTTTTGGGGAAAAAACGGGCACCAAGCAAAAGAAAAGACGCTCCAACCAAAACATGAAAACAAGAAAAAAAGCGATCAAAATATCGTCTGGCATTTCTGTTGGATTTATTACACAAATTTCATTCATCGTGATAAGATTAGTTGCCATTAGCTGCCCATTTTTGCACTGAACCATCTGCCAAAGGGTAACGGCCAAGTGATTCATGTACAGATTCTGTGATGGTCCAAATAGACGTTGACATCCCTGTTTTCTTCGCTTTCCAGCCAAAGGCACGTGTTCAACCCCAGCTTCCAGATCTTCAAGTTCCCCTTCTTCTGCTAAGGATGCCAAGGTCCCTAAAGATCCACGAGGCACATGAGGCACCTGCTATGGCTTGTGGGAAGGAAAAGCATGGCGCGGTGGCAGCAGGGGGAGTATGATCTTCTTTTTGTTGGAAGTCATTATCCAATTGTAAAACGTTCAAACACTTTCCTTTTCTTGATCCCATTCTTTTTCCCCACCACCCCCTACCAAAAAAAAAGAACAAAAAATCTCCAGCTTTTTTCATTCCACTTCAAACATCCCTACCTTCTCCTTTGGTAGTAAAAGTTCCAATTGCATTTGATCTAATTCAGGACATTCAGCATCTTCTCCCGGCAGCACGCGTTCTTTCGCCGCGGATCCATGTCCCGACGCTTCGTGGGGTCGAAGCCTCGATTCGATGGCCAGAAATGACCCGACAAGGCCGCCTAGGAATGATGAGACCTCACAGCCTGGGAGGTTTCGTTGTCTGTTTTTTTAAGATCACCTTAAATTGATCTTTTCATGTTTCACAAGCTGCACATGTAGAAAGGAATAAATACTTGGTAGAACCACTGAGCATCAACTGGATTAGCTCTTTTTGGAGTCAACGAAAGCATCGTGATTCATCTCTTCCATTCCTTTTTGGTTGCCAATGCAAATTCTCCTATCCACATTCCCAGGCAGATGTACCTTTAAATGATGTTTCAACTAAAATGACTCCCAAGTTTTTACACTCCAAAATTAAAATTTTCCGGAAAAAAAAACAGATTTGTATATGGGTGTTTCCAAAAATAAGGATACCCCAAAATGGATGGTTTATAATAGAAATCCCTATTAAAATGGATGATTTGGGGGTACCCCTATCTTCGGAAACACGCATGTAAAAGCCACCAATGATGTCGACTCGGTCACTATCAACTTCCCTACCAAGCAGCTCCAAGGTGCAACATAAGCGGTTGCAAACACGGACCATGTACTCCACCGTCACCAGGAAAAACAGTGAATCTTGCGGAGACCTGCTGCGGATTTTGCCAAAAAAAAATCATATTGGGTAGGATATTGGGGTAGGATTTTTCATGGGATTTTCCAAATAGGATCCCTAACGGATTTTCACTGACAGTCTTTGTCGGAAGCTGAAAAAGGAAGTTTGAGTCGACAAACAAATCTTCACTGGCCCAGCACAAACGGCAGAGAGCGTTCGATGTGAAGAAAACGAACTCAGAAACAATCCCAACAACGACCAATTTTGTTGTCATCTGGTAGCGATGATATAAATGTTCAGGGATTCCTTCCAATACTGTTGATGAAAGAAATCCCAAACAACCACCTGGGATGTATATATGAAATTCTGTAAATAATAAGATAAACTACCAACCTCAACTGGTGAGCCGGATTCCTGAACCATTAACGGTATGGATTTGAATCATCTCAACGACGAATTTCTGGACTCCAAGACTTTCGTACTGTACTTTGAAGTTGAAAAGTTAGATCTTTTTTGGTTTTCAATCTAAGCTTTCAAACAGGGACTTGTGACTTGTGTTTGTTTTTTTTCCTATTTCCAAAGATCCTCGAAAAAAATACGCAGATTTTGCAAAAGGACCGTTGAAAAAGGGAACAAATCTTCAAGAATTTGCATTGCGAAAGTCTGCCAAGGCGCCTGGGGCGACTCATGCCAATACCATTGATGGTTGAACATAAGCCCCTCAAGTTTTGCTCCAAGCGTCGACCAATCATCTCCTTGTTTTTGTAAAAAAAACACGGGAAATATGGAAAATTCTTTGAAGAAAAAAGCAAATCATGCATGTTTTTTTGTGAAACATTGTTTGAATATGTTGACCACCGGCTTCAACCATCTCAAAACCTAAACACCTGATACAGGAAATCCTGTAAAATCAGAGAAAAAAATGCTGTTTCCGGAGTCTTTCTGGCCAACCTCAAAATCATAACAACATCTTCTGACATGAAAAAAAGTTAACCCTTTCCAACTTCTAGGTTGGCCGGCTTACCCTTGATGTTTTCACTGCCTGCCATGGTGAAGTTCTGTTTTCAAAGTCAAACAAAGACTTGGTCAACAAAAATCAGGTGACCCCTCGGTGTATCCCAAGTCAGCTCCTGTTTGTTCCAGTGCTTCTTGGCACCAATCAGAGCATTCCATGTCCCATCTTCCAACAGTGGTTGCAGGTCACCTTCGGCGCGTACGAGGGATGGTGAATGGTTAAAGTTGCAAGAGTCTTTCCACGGAAACTCATATTGAAAGGAGGTTGCGGTTGGTGTTTCTTGGGGGGCAATCAAAAAACCTCGAGTTTGGAAGTTACACTCACAGGAGTTCAGGCATGGAAAACAGACCTGCTTTGGATGATTCTGAGCTTTTTCAAATTGATATGGAATCGTGAGATCATCAAACCCTACTACAGACTATAGTATGTAGAGTAGAGTATTGAAGGCTTGCCACTGGACCCTCAGAGCGTCACAGCGTCAACTCTAGCAATGAGAGTTCCATTACCAAGTCCGTGGACTCCCAGCCATCACCCAGCCCATCAACGGAAGTCATCCAAAAGCGCCTTGTAACAACAGCTTCTTTAAAGCTGGAAGCACCTGGCATGTGCGCCATGTGCCGGTGAGGATGAGCTTTGCAGATTTAGTCCAGAATCAAGCAACCCAACCTCCAAAAACCTACATCTTCATGTATCATCTGTGGAACGTGACTAGGTAGATGTAGATAGGAGCAACATGTGCTGTTGTCTTTGTCTCATTTGCTTCACATTCGTCCAAAAACCGCCAGTTAGAACTGGTGTAGTGGCTTTTGGATATCTAGGCCCTCTCTCCACAAGCACCTCATCAGGTGCCTTGTGCTCCAAGTTGTCCAAACCCACCTATTTGGACGCACGTTTGCAACGGAGCTTCAGGGACAAACGGGACAAACATAGGGGGATGTGTAGGTGATCCCCCCCCCTCCTCCTCAAATGGATGCTGGTGACCAGCCATTATGAGAATTTGTCTCATGTTCACTGGTGTTGGGGCAGGGGAGACCATGCCAATCAAAGTTTTCTGGCAATTGCAAGTGTTTGAGTGTGGAGTCCCAATTCACTCTCAAACAAACAAAAAAAAACAGAGATTTGCGGTTCAAGAACAAAATCAGATATATCGCCAGTTGGGACCGTCAAAACATGTTTTTAAAAAAAAACTCTCCCAGTCACCTGCAGAAAACACCACATGATACCAACTGCTTCGCCAGGTTTTGGTAAAATCCTGCTGCTAATCATGGGCCTCCTCCAAGCTGGAAAGCGCACAGCACCATGGTCGCAAGGGTTTTTTGAGAAGATGACCTGTGAGCAAAGCAAGCAGGTAGACAAGAGTTAAGCTGCAACGCTCATTGTTTTGACCCATTTGAAAATGTGGATCCTTTTGTTTAGCCATCAAAGATCCCCAAATATATTTGAAAATGAAACATCATCCAAACCATTGACCTAGTTTAAGATCTGCAAATCAAAAAAAACAAATGCTTTGAAAAAAATGTGTCCCCTTAACAACATCCATTTTTTCCCAGGTAAAAATCTACCAGCCAACAAAATCCATCCATCCCAACCGAAACCGAAACCGAGGCACTTTCAGCAAAGGCTAAGGTCGCACCCTTCTGCGCTGCATCCGTCACCTTCAACTCGATGCCTTCATGCCAAACCTGGAGATCCATCCGATCAGCATCCAAGGTTAACTGATGGCCCAACCCCTTGGAGGATCATCCCCCCCAGTTAGGTAAGGATTGGATGATCCTCCATCCAGGATGGATGAAACGATGAAACTTCCCGATTTTTTTCCCTACTAAGGTGACCTCAATTGGATGTTCAGCAATTGGCCAGGTGAGCAAATTTTTCAGGTCCACCTCTTGACTGAGCTCCAACATTCTGAGCATCATCCCAGTTAGGTAAGTAGTTAGCTTCATCCCCATTTATAAGCCATGAAAAGGCCAGTTGGAAGGGGAATTCGGAATAACCCTACTTAGGGGACTTACTAACCATGGTTATTTACCACCTACTAACTGGGATGATCCTCCAAGTGAAATAAAAGCATACATGGATATGGATGGGTTCAGGGATCCTGCTTCCCAAACTTCAAGATGTCTTAACGAAATGGCTGCTTCCTAACTAGGATTCAAAAGACAATAGGTCAACTTGGGCAAAGAGGGATGACGTCACACACATTCAATTCATGCTCACTGATGTCCACTCATCAATCTTGGCATGTAAGCTTCAACGTCTTTTTTTGGGGGCCTCAGGTCTCTCATATATTCTCACGCGTATGCTGCCCAAGCAAAACAGACCATGAAATCTTCGTTCTTCACTAGGTTGTTCCCATAAATGGCTCATATAAGACCCTTTCCCCCAAACGCCTGCGCATCTTCGTCTAAAAGCTTGGACAAACCACCAGGATGATTCTCCTTGGTCCACCAAAAAGCAGTGAAAATGCGTCATGGAGACACCTCCAGAACCCCGTTGAGGCTGCATGAAAGGAGAGATATGGAACAAATCATCATACCTTTTTTTGCAAATTGGACAAAGTTCAAAGGGTTAAAAGGGAATAATATTCACATTGATAATCTAAATGTAAAAAAACTGCGGGAGAACCCAGCCATATGTTTTACAGGATCCAGAATCTCAGGGGTGAGATTAAGCATCATCTCCCTTCTTGAAATCAAGAGAGATCCTTGTTTGACTTGTATTGTTGGGGTTCCCCCCTTAAGCCATCTTTACCATCACTTGGTGGAAACGATGCAATGCTGACTCTCAGATCTTCAAAGTAAGGCACTGCTACCTGCAGTGGCAATCCGTGGCACAACGCAGCTGCTTATGATGCTTGATGGTTACAGTGAAATGATTTACACTTGAGAAAGTGCACCAAAGTTCATAGCAAAAACTAGCTATAGACGTACCCTGGCCTCGAAAATAAGACAATTTGGAGTAAGCAATTTGGTTTGATTGAGCATCGCGGCATCAACTGCTTTTTTTCTGGCGACAACGTTGTCTACAGTGGGCGTAGAACCGTTTATGTGGCATAGGAATCAACCAGAAATCGGACAACTTCCAGGCGCCCTTCCTGAGCTGCTATAAATAAAGGAGTTAGTGTTGCTCCATCCTCTGTCCGTCCTTGGTCTCTGTTGGCACCGGACTCAACTAGAAATCGGACAACTGCAACGTGCCCTTCCTCAGCTGCTATACATAAAGGCGTTGCTCCATTTGCAATGCCTTGGTCTTTGTTAGCACCGGACACAACCAAAAACGGACAACTTCAACGTGCCCTTCCTGCGCTGCTATGAATAAAGGCGTTGCTCCATCTGTCATGCCTTGGTCTTTCTTCGCACCGGACTCAACCAGAAATCGGACAACTTCAAGGTGCCCTTTCAGAGCTGCTTGAAGCAAAGGCGTTGCTCCATCTGTCTTGGCTTGGTCTTTGTTGGCACCGGACTCAACCAGAAATCGGACAACTTCAACATGCCCTTCCTGAGCTGCTACGAATAAAGGCGTTGCTCCATTTGTCTTGCCTTGGTCTTTGTTGGCACTCAACCAGAAACCGGACAACTTCAACGTGCCCTTTCAGAGCTGCTTGAAACAAAGGCGTTGCTCCATTTGTCTTGCCTTGGTCCTTGATGGCACCGGACTCAACCAGAAATCGGACAACTTCAACGTGCCCTTTCCATGCTGCTACATGTAGAGGTGTTTCTCCATCATCTGTCAGGCCTTGGTCTTTCTAAGCACCAGACTCAACAAGAAACCGGACAACTTCCAAGCGCCCTTTCAGAGCTGCTTGAAACAAAGGTGTTGCTCCATTTGTCATGCCTTGGTCTTTGTTAGCACCAACCAGAAACCAGAAAACTTCCAAATGCCCTTCCTGAGCTGCTAGAACTAGAGCCGTTGCTCCATCTGTCATGCCTTGGTCTTTGATGGAACCGAACCGAATAAGAAACTGGACAACTTCAACGTGTCCTTGCAGAGCTGCTTGAAACAAAGGAGTTGCTCCATCTGTCATGCCTTGGTCTTTGTTGGCACCCGACTCAACCAGGAATCGGACAACTTCAAGGTGCCCTTCCTGAGCTGCTATGCACCTTCCTCATCTTCGAGAACAGCAATTGGTTCACCAGTCAGTGCGGAATGCACTTCTAGCATTGGACGGGAAGATGGGAGCGAAGGCTACTCAAATCAGAAAAGTCCAAATGTGGCATGTAGAGTTTGTTGAAACATCTTGAACCAAATATGGTTAAAGCCAAAATGACCAAGGACAAATGTGTCTTACAAGCGGGCGTTCAGCACCTTCCCAACCCAAACCCAAAATCCTACCACCACACCTCCCATCTCCAAGTGAGCAGCGTTGACTGGTTCATCACGGGATCCTTATAATAATGGCTTATTATAACCCTATGTACAGTAATCGAAAAGCAGATGGCACAGTCCCTACACGAACCTACCTGTTGGTATCTGTGCCATCTATTCTGACCTTGAGGTAACGGTAACTAGGTAGTATAAATCCCCTTATATACAACAAAAATCACCAGAGTTTTGGTCCCATCTCCAAGTCGGCCCGTTTTCGTTTTCGCCCAGTTTCTGTCTCGAACAAAAGTTCTTCTGCAGCTTGTTGTGCTGCATCCACTGCACGGAAGACACGCTCCGAAACCTGAGCGTTGATGATTCATTGATGGGTGAATTGATGGGCTATATACCCTCCAGGGAACTAACATATCCCACCTTGGGAAAAGGAAAATCATCTTCAAAATGCCATTCTTGGGGGATATGTTAGTTCCCTGGAGGGTATGTCATAATCATCAATTAGAATGATGGGTTCAATTGATGGGTAATTCAAAGTTAATTCCTAGGTTAATTGATGGCATTCTCAGTTTGGTGTAATTCAAATCATCCTCAAATAGGTTTCATTCGGACTTGAACAGATTTGGTTCAGCTGAGCATAGTTGAAGAGAATAAATTTCACACAACAAAAAAAACCTTCAAGAACGAGAAGTCCTTTTTGTGGATGACTTCAGTATCAAAAGGAAGTGTGGATTCAACGATCAATCTGAATCCCAAAATAGGTGAATTCGTATGGTTCGACTTCCTTCGGCCAGCGAATGAAAAACCTGAAACACTCTTCACCCTTCATTAAAAAACACATGGGTCGACTCTCAAATCTCTGAAAATCCTCAGAGAGCTTTTTTGTTGGAAGACATCAATGAAGCAACACTTTTTCAACCAACACTAGTAGTTGATTTGGCCTAGGCCCTAGTTGTTTCTGAAATCAGAAGGGGAAAAAAACTAAAGATTCAAATCAGATTGTATCAACCAGGACAAACCTCAGATCAAATCACATCCACCCAAGCATCCCTCCTATCGGTCCTATCATCACATCTTAACACCCAGTAACACACCACATCAATGGCACCGCTTGTGGAGCCTCTTTGGGCTGCATCACTAACCTGCAAACGCCATTTTTCGAGAGAAGATGGCAGATGTGTAAAGATGAAACAATCTGACGCATATCGTGACCAAATCTTCACAAACGGGTGGAAAATGAGATAGATCAAATAGACTATAGGGTATGTATTCAGGTTCACTTGACCTGTTCCGTTTGAATCCAAGACCCAAGATATTCATAGCAAAAACTTCTTTCAAACCAAACACTCACAACTTCCCGGAAATTTCAACCCCACCAACCAAAAACCCTCCAACAACAACTCAGTCCCCCGGCCATCCGCATTTCTGCAACATTCCTGCGGCAGGTTTAGACCCCGAGATCTCAAAAGGTTGTTGAGTCTCACAGCCTCAACAGCCTTCAGCTGATTCATCCCATGGGATCTCACCATGTTTTTTAAACGGATTTTCCCATCCCCCCACCGTTTTTGCCACACCCAAATTTGGCACCTATTAGGTCATCTTGTTGCACTTGATCATCCTGTGGCAACAAACGGAAAAGCAAAGGTCACGGGGTTTTTTGCTGATTTTGGCGTACTTTTCGCCACAAAGGCTTTGCGAATTGCGAGTTTGCTGCTCTTGGCGACTTGCGGCTGCAATCAGTCCCTCCAACATCTTTGAATTCAACGTCTTCGCAGTTTCTTTACCCATGTTTGCATCGCATGTTTTTTTGCGATCGTTCATCATGGGGAACGACGCCAAGACAAAAATCAACAGTTCAAGGTGTTTAAAAAGGTAAATCTGATCGTCTAGTCACACCTTTTGAACTGCAGCATCATCATGCTTCAACGGAGAAACAATTCTTTTAAAGACAAGTTTCCCTCTGACAAATTTGGGTGGTTTTTGGGAGGAACGATATTGACCACCAACCAAGACGTTGATACACCTCACCACCATTGAGAAATTTGGCGCATCCCCATTCAGCGAAGGACACATTTGAACAGCATGTTTCCACAACACCGACCAAAGTCCTTTCATACTGTACTTAAAAAATTGCCGCGCTGACACAAAAGGTGTTGACCAGCCCAAGACTTACCCAGGTTACCTTCCCTAGATTGTTCTGTACAGAAGATCAAGTACAATCCCTAGAACCAACAGCAAACCACCCCTTGTCGTATCCGGTGAAGAAGTGACCAACTGCGAAAATGATTGAGATTCGCAGTTGGTCACTTCTTCACCGGATACGACAAGGCCGACATGAACCAATGCACGACAATGGACTCGGTAATGAGCGAAGGTTTGAAGAAGCTTGCCGTACGTACCACTCGAGAAGATGTACCACCGATCCAGCAAAAGGGCAAAAGTGTTGATGGTGCAGAAGGCTGGCTGAACCATGGGGCGGCCCTTCGTACGGCGACGTCCCGGCCCTGCGGCACGCGGTGCCGGCAGCGCCGGGAGGTTGCCTGACCGGGCCCTACGGCAAGCCCCTTCAAACCTTCACTCATCACCATCCCTTGTCGTGCATTGGTTCTGGCATGCCGGCTTGCCTAGAGTCTTGCCCCAATGTTTGGACAATGAAATTATGCAGCTGCCCCACGTGCAAGTGAACCAATCTATGGGCCTCTCCAGAATCTGCATTGAGAAAGCACAGTCGGATTATCACATCGTGATTGGGAACGTGCTCCTTGTGTCTTGACCTTCCCCGGTCACTCTTCTTCTGATTGGGACTCCAACCACTTATCAAGCCATGCATATATTCCGCACTGAAGGCTGGCTGAACCATGGGGCTCCTGTGATGCAGAGCATGATGCTTGTCTTGGTTCTCATCGACACCCCAAAATTCGATACCAGTAATGCCCTTTGATGCAGCTGCTGAAGAAGTTGCTATGAAAACTCTGGATGTAGGTCTCGGTTGAATCCTCAAACAAATGGAATCGACATGTGATTCCTTCTAGATTCTACCCTGATAGACCTGCACTTTTCGCTTCCAAAGCTTGGAAAAAAAAATCCAAGAAATTGGATGTTGAAGGGATGGACCTGGGTCTTGAAGGGTCTTGAACCTGGACACCACCGATCCAACAAAAAGGGCAAAATTGTCGATGGTGCAGAAGGCTGGCTGAACCATTTCAGGCGGCCCTAGGTACGGCGACGTCCCGGCCCTGCGGCACGCGGTGCCGGCAGCGCCGGGAGGTTGCCCTACCGGGCCCTACGGCATTGTTCCACCTTACGTTGCGACTTCGATGGTTCCTGCTTCGATGGTTGAAGTGTTTCTCGCTGGGTTGGACGGCAAGATCCACGATCTTAGAATCCATGTCACTGGTTGACAAGTATTTCATGGGGGCTTGTTCAGAGCTGTTGCTTTTGTAGGCGTCCGAATGGGATTTGATTGCTTGATGCTGCTTCGAACAAAGAATCCTGAAAGAGCCCTGACATCTTCTTACAGCTCTGGTGAGCCACAACTCAAAATCATGAACCTTCTCCCCAAAATGACACGAATATATATAAAGGGTTTATGCTTTCATTAACTCAACATGACCAGTTCAGAATTGCCTTCATTTCAGCATTTCAATCTTCCCTTTGCGCCCTTTCATCCATCCCTTGACCCCTCCGATCCTCCATGATTTTACCTTTGGCGTCATCTGTCAAGGGGAAGACCTGTCTCCAACGTGTCTGCATCCCAAAAAACAAGCCACCCAAACCAAGTTTGGCACCAAACCCAACAGTTACACTCACTTCAATAACAAGAGTGTTATAGTAAACCAACTACCCCAATGCCAAAAGTATGAAATCCAACTGGAGATGCAAGCAATAGACTTGTGTTGGGGGGGAAGGGTCGGTCGGAAGGAGGGCCAAAGTGAAACCTTCACCTCCTAGCGTCATGGAAGATGGTTTATTGAAACTATCTACGAATCTACTCCATAGATTATCCCTCAAAAAAAAATGGAGTTTGTGCGGAACCTCAACAAATTGAATCTTTATAGGATATCTACTTGAGGATATATGTAGTTGAAGCTTTATACAAGGTGATTCCGGCCGCAAGCTCAGCAAGTTCCCAGGGCAACAGTCAAAGGATGTTCACCCTACGAGGAAGGGTTGCCAAAAAAAGTTTGTTCCCAAACGTATTTTTGTTGAAGTTTCTCAAACAACTTTCTCATCCTGAATTTCAATCAAAATTTGGATCAATTGAATTGACTATATTAGAATACAGAATACATATTAGAATTCCATAGAATCCTTCTTTCAGATGGGACAAAAACATTCACAGTACACATCTGCATCTAACCCCCCCCGCCCTCGAAATGTCTCAAGCAGCAGCTTCCACCAAAGACCGAGGCGCTACTAGGGGAGATGATGTGCGATTCTGCAGGAAGATGGTGGAACTCATCTCCAACTCGCAGTTGCCCTGGCAGCAGGGGAAATGACACACCTTCCATTTCCATCACCATACTCTTGATGAACAAATTCCGGCGTTCACCAGTTGATATGGTAAATATCCCATTATTTTACAGGGTGTCAAAAACATCCCAGGTGGTGCAGGATTTCTTCCATCACCATATCTTGGTACCAAAAAAATGTTGAAATCACGAAAGATTTTTTTGGAATATGACATTTATTCACCACTCCTCAAATGCTATCACAACCTTTTATACCAATATCATCAGATATCACTTGTGTAAATGTTCCAAAAAACCCATCCAACACCGACCTCCAGGTCTTTCCGTCCTGCATTGGCCACCTGCAAACCGAGGTCTCCAAAAACCAGCAAAAACCTTATGTTTCTGATGGAAGAAATCCCAAGGCCAACCACCGGTTGGATGTATAAAACCCTGTAAACAATGGGATAAACTACCAACCTCGACTGGTGAAACGGATTTCTGAACCATCAACCGTTTCACCTGTTTTCTCACGTTTTGACGTTTTGATTGGTAGCAATAATGATTAGATGATATGAGAGTCATACTAAGCATTGACACAAAGAATGGCGACGTTCCCATTTTTAGACTTGGATACACAGCTCACCACAGATTCAGCTAACTCAGCCAATCAATTTGTCTCCAAGCGCAAACCGCGCACTGCAGCAAATAGATTCCTCTTCTCCCCATGCCATCTTGTCGATAGAAGCGTTTGCTCCTTTTCGGATCAACCTTCCAGTGTTCAGGGTCATAACAGTCCTCCTTGGAATCAACCTTCTTGAAATAGCAAGTGAACCTCTGGCCAACATGGGTGAATTGGGTGGCCTGGCCGTTGCCGAAAGCACGGTAAGCCAGGACCTGGCCGGGGATGGTCAACAGGATGATCGCGAGGTGCAACTTCAACATGACAGCGCTGCGAGTGCTTCACAAACAAGCGAGGGATGTGATGAGGTGTTAGTTTTGAGGTAAATCGCAGCATCCAGCTTGAATATCACCCCAACGACGTCCAATGCTGACCCGTGTTCTGGTGTCTGGCAAGCGCCCGCAACTCAAAATTCATGACATTGGAATGATGACTGGATGACCTTTCGGAGTCTCTGGACAACTCAAAGCCTCTGAGATACCACAGACTGGATCTTTGGGCAATTCTTTCCAGTCCATGTCATCTTCACTGGTCTCACATTATTGGAAGACGTTTAATCTGCCAGATGCACACGGCATCCTTGGCAAAAGTTGAACAAGCGATGTTGACCAACCCATTTTTCGACAGGTGAAAAACCATCTCTCAAGGAACATCCATCCATCTACTCAACAGCGCAGCACCAGAGCAATCTGGGATGTCAGTGTCGGTCATCAGCCAGCAAGACCGACTCGGTTGCATTCATGGCTTCCAAACTGATGCCATCCTCAACGTTGGGAACTGCTGGTTTGTACAACATGGCCTCAGTGTCACGAGTGAAAGGTATTCAACATTGGATTTTTTGTTTGCAGATCTTAACTCCACACCCAAAGGTCATCCCACGAAGATGCTTTCCCAAAAACTTTCAGCAAAACAACTTGGAACTACTGCCCCTGGGACCCATGTCCTCACTCTATTTGTAACAACTCATTTCAAATTTGTTTGAGAAACAATTACTGTTGATGGTTCAGAAATCCGGCATCCACCAGTTGATTGTTTGTAAATGCCTAAATGTCCCATTATTTACAGTGGTTTTCTACCTCCAACCGGTGGTAGTTGGCCTTCAGATTACCAACCCAAACCACAGGCACTGTAGCCATCAGCACCAACAAGGCTCCAAGGAGGAAGCAGCTCACCTCCCAACTGGACGCTTCACGCCTAAGGGTTTGATGGCTTACCCAAAATTTACCAACCTTGGGGAAAATCGGGATCTCAAACGATTTGTTACTGTAAAGTGTGGTGATATTCATTATGTTCAGGAATTGATACTGTGCAGGGTAATGTATCACAGCATTCAACGTGGAATGTTAACACCTACAAGGATTACAAGGGATGTTTGTTCAAGTGTACCCGGATTTTTGTCTTTCAGTCTTGCCAAAAGCAAGGTTTTAAAGTCACACCGTGTCATTATCGTTCACCCCTGGTTGAGTTCGATGGTTTGCAGGATTCGGCTGCTTGAAACAAATAGTGGTCCAAACCTCAAAACATCATTACATCATTGCATTGTTACATCATTGCATGAGATTTTCTTGACAGTATCCGTGTCATGAGTCATAACATGCCCCTGTATAAACAGCATTGGTCACAAATCTCCCATTCTGGGTCCCCCTCCCTGACCCCCTGCAAATAGAAACTTCACTGAAACAGCTTGGAATAGATTTGGAAGGTCTCCAAACAAACGTCGAGTCAAAATTAACCCCTTCATAAGGCCTAATTTTATGGAAGGTTTGGTGGGCATTTCTATATGTGGGTCTCCGTTTTCACCTAGGATTACCCACGTGAATTCAATTTTGCTTCACCATTCCACCAACTTTTGATTTTTCTGAGTTTCCCAGACCATTCACCACGAAAGAAGCCCCCTTCAAAAACACCAATTACTAACCTCAGGAAAGAAAGAAATGAGGACATCTTTCGAGGCGTGTAGAGCTATACCAAAAAGACTTTAGGAAGTACTGAAAAGAAGGTCGGACAAAGGATTCAGGATCTGTTCCCAAAACCCCCAAAAAAAACTCTGCCATAAAATACTCACACACAGGATCTTTTTTCTATCCCTAAATCGCCAGCGTTTTTTTTGTTGGTAAAACCACACAAAAATTCTCTGGTTGGTGGTTAAAATACCCATCTGAAAAATATTAGTCAAATTGGATCATTTCCCCAAATAGGGATGAAAAAAAAAATCTTTGAAACCACCACCTAGTTCTATTCCGGGTAGTCAGTTCCATCTTGGGATCTCTATCCATTTGTTGGTCCCTGGGATGGTGGCCCGCCATCTCCATCCACCAAAGGACGCCAGCTGATCCATCAAGCTTTGTCGTACAGCACCTACACGTGCCAGCAGGAAAAACCTGCAGGAGAGGAGAACGGATGCAACGGATCCAAAAACTGGGGGGCGTTTTAAGGACGTTCCTACAGGGTCTATGAATCTGGGCAATGTTTATGAAATAAATCCTGTAACTCAGAATGTTTCGGCCATTTTGGGGTAGGATTCCCCAACTAGCCACTACCTTTCGGGGTGACCAACCGGGGGGTAGCACGCTATAGATTGCCTATGGTTAATGTTTGGTTTGTTTTTTTTCAAGCTTTTTGAGAATCATCCCAACTTGATGAACCGCCATTTTGTATGTAATACCAGTACAGAAATTCTCATCCTTTACAAACAAGACAAATCAACACAAGGTTCTTTTAGAGGCGGTTCATTTGGATTCCAATAAATTTGGGGAGCAAATTAGAGCTGCCAAGGCTGAGGTACTCTCGACCAAGGGGCTGGAGAAGGTAGACGATGCAACTACCCAGCAGTGACATCAGCAGCAGGCAGAGCCATTCGTCTTGCGAAACCTTTCGCAAGAAGTTGTAGCCTGGTACGTTCGGTGGGTCCAGGTTGCCTATCGTCATACATGGAGGTGATTTTGGGCCCCTTATAAATGGCCGAAAATAAATGGGTAACTCGGGTTATTTCACCCCTTTAAGTGGAGTTAGAACCCTACTTATAACTAGTAGGGGCCCACCTAGTAGGATATCCAGTTGATGTGTCACGCAAACTGATTTGAGGAGTATGATGCAGGATGAAAGAGCCTGAGCCTATGACATCACGTAAAATGAAAGGCTCAAAAAGACTAAACATATATCTGTAGATGATATAACAATGATATACTTCAAGATGAATCCATTGGTGATCAAGAGATCCTTTGGAAGCTTCGGAACATCTCTTGAAGAAGCTAAAGCGCCCACATGTTAATCTTCAACAATCTATATATATAAGTAAAACCCAACAAGATATTTTTGACGACCCCCGGACAGCTTTCGTGTAAGACCTGTTCAGATTTTGAAGGTCCCCAACTCCGCCTTGTCCGTGCACAAGGTCCAGTGGGTCTAACCATTGTGGTGTTGCACCAGTGCCATCCAAGGAAAGGGACAAAACGACCTCAACATTTGGGCACTAAAATCATTTCACAAGCAACTTTTAGAGTCACATCAACCAAGCAAAAAACGTGTGCAAGAAATGATGATTCTAAGACATGCAAGATGTAGATGAAGATGGATAGAAATGCAGCACCAACACCAACCACCAATGATGATGGAAGCTGCCACCCCCCTCCCCTCCCAATTTCCTCCAAGCTGCAGCTAATGCTGCGCCAGAGGCTGCTTGCACTAATGCTTGCAGCAAGGGTGAAGCTCTCAAATGTTTCCTCCGGCAAACGAAAAACAGGGCCCCCTGGTGGTTGTTTAGGGGATGTGTTTCGGGATGACATCCTATCCTACCCCAGTTTTCTGGAAGGGATTATCCCAGTCTATATAGGGATTGTTTCACAAGCCATTATCAGGATCCCTATTAAACAACCAGGATTCAATGGAAAGTAGGAGGGTTTTTTGGCTCACGAAAAGCGACACAACCTTCCTAGAGAGCTGCCAGCAACCATTGGAAAAAATGACCATTTACTGGACCATCTTTTCCTTCCACAATCTACAAATTGGACCTTACCCTTTTCAAATTACCTTTTCTTCCATAGCTCCCGGTGAACAACCAGCGTAAAAATGAGTAAAGTCTGTTTGCTTGTCATTTCCCCCACATGAACCAACAATTCAAATGGATTTTTGGTGGCATCGCACACAGCTCCAACAGATCCTGGAATTCTTGGCTTGTGTGAGGCAAGCAGCAGCGGCCTCAACGGATGCCAGTCACAAATGAAGGTTTCATTAAGGAACTCTCTACTAAAAATATGGATGTGAATCCTGGTGCTTTCCCCCTTAAAAGATGATTCAACCTATGTTTTTACATTCGACCCATCCGAATTTCCTTTTCGCTATTCCTCCAGAGTCACTACCAAAAAAAAAGGAGTGGACCGAAACTAGCAATCCGCGCATCCAACACCGAACTTCCTCGCTACTGGCGGAACCTCTTCTATCTCTAGCCTCATAATAACCACACTTCTGTCAATCAACCAAATCAACATCTCAACCATCCAAAAAGACAAAAAAACATACCCTTCCTCCCATCATCAATTGGAAAAATCGGGTCCCTATTTTCATGATGAGTTTAGGTTCCTCTCCATTTAGTAAGGGGGTTCATATTTTCCACCAACCTCCCCCCAGGGGTTCACCAGGACTCCTTGGGCCCCCCGTGCCTTACATAGGACTCCCATGAACTGCAGCCCTAAACCTTGAAAGCTTCCATGACTCCAGCTACCCCGGCGAAAGACGATGAGCAAAACACCAGAAATGCCAAGCAAAAGACCTGGACTGGTGACCGGCACAGGCTGGTGGATGTATGGAGTTTCAACGAAGGGATAGGTGTTTTTTGCATGTTTTTGTTGCCAGGTGGACTCGGAAACTTTAAAAACAGAGGGAAACAAAAGTAGACTCCAAGCTGAAGGATGACATTTTCTCAAGGGTGTGAGAGCTGTCAACTTTAGGGAGGGTCCAAGTGCTTTAAGAGGACCAGTGCCGGAGGATGGGAAAGTATCCTGAGTTTATTTTCAAGATTGCATCCCTACCCCTTCAACTGATCTCCGATCTAGTGGAAATCAAAAAAACCTTCACCTCGAAAGTCTCGTTTGTAGACAAGAATTCATGTCATGTGTCCATCCGAATGTGAATCCGAATCCTCCAGAAATTTTCAACTAATGGGTAAATAGGTGGTTTGTGGCCCAGGTGGTTTGGGATTTTAGCATCGGGGTAACCCCTAAGTAACAATCCCAATCCCTTTCATTTTCGGGGATCCCAGAAAAATCCAAACCACCGGGACCCCAAACCACCCATTTACCCATTAGTTGAAAATGTCTCCATCCAAAAAATCACCAACAGCCGTAACCTCGTCCCTCCGCCGCCCAGGAGGTTGCCGCCCCAGGCCACTGCCGAAATGCCGGGGTTGCGTGGCCGATCAGAGCAGTGAAGATGGGAGTAGCACCCGCCTCACGGGACCCGTGGTGTTTTTCGTAGTCAACCAGCAATAAACAGGTGTTGACAGCGTTTCACTACGAGTAGCTAGTCCTACACCCAAAAAGGATGTTTTTCTGCTATCATCATCTAAAAGAAAAGAAAATCTTTGAACTTAATAATACTAACTTAGTAATAGTAAGAATCATAATGATAATAATAATAATAATAATAATTACTATAATAATCATTATAACAATAATACTAATAATCATCATCATCTTCTTCTTTTGCTTCTTCATCTTCTTCATCATGTTCATCATCATCCTTTAATACTCCCAAGGTACCAAAGCCGAAGCCGCGCTCACGGATTCACCCTTGCCCAAGGCTGCAGCGTAGAGGCTGTATGGCAGCACCGTATTCATCCTAGGCTCCACCCCAGCAGCTGTGGCGGGCATGGTTCAGGTAGGGCCAGGCTAGGGGAACCCGAACCCCATTTCTGAAGTTGAGAATGGACCTGGAAGAGGTTTTCTTTGACAGAAAGGTTTGGAACTGCAAACCGGTCTGGAATCTTTTTGGGGGCCTGAAAAAAATGAGAAGTTCATATCAAGCAGGTAAGTTGAAAGAAGCGTCCCAAACGAAAAGTGATTTGCACATGCTTCACCCTTGGTGTCTTTCCGATCGACTTGCTTGCTTCCGGACAATGATACATGATACATGACAGATGATACATGCTACAGGCTGCTACACGCTACCTACAGAATCGCTATCATCATCATCATCATCATCATCATCATCATCATCATCATCATCATCATCATCATCATCATCATCGTCATCGTCATCGTCATCGTCATCATCTGGGTATAGTTAATATCCAACAATCTCAAAATATACACTACACTAGTTATCTAGATTCTATTATAGACCACTCAGAAAAAAGTAAAAATAAAAATATATCAAAATCAGCAACTACAACCAACCATCCCCCCAATTTTACATTTCCAAGCATCCAGCCAATGACGCAGAGAATCAAAGTTTCCTCGCAAGGGAACCAAATGGCATGAGCAAAAAAAAAACAGCCCCTGAAAATGAGCCATCCCAAAAAAATTCAAATTCATCTTCCAACCATCCTTTTTCAGGGGCGAACTGTTGGTTTCAAGGAGGGTATCCTTACACACCCTTCAGACGCACCTCATCACCACCTGATTTTTTCAGATTTAAACAAGCATTGATGCCATCTTCCAGTCAATGGTTTTTCTGCCTCTTGTGGGTTAAAAAAACGTTTCAAGAATTGACCTCTTACTACACCCACCTTTTGGGAAAAAATCACACCTTCAGCCCATCCACTCCCCGATTGTCTGACAGTCCTCCATGGAGATTTGTACCTTCTCCAAGCCAACAACCTGCCGCTTCAATCGGTTGATTGGGCCGACCATTTTTGGCTCCGTTTAAATTCTCCTACCATCAAAGTTTTGATGGGGTTTTGGGTGGGGTTTGGGTGGGTTGTGAGTCCCAAAATTTTGAAATATCATCTTCTTTCCTCAACTCTCGAAAATGCAAAAAGGCCTTAGCACCCAAGTAGGCTAGCAGCAAGCCACCGCATCCAACCAGCAAGCGTAGCATCACTAGGCTCAAGGGTGGAAAGGCATCCTGGGACCATGCTCTCACTAAATCATCCGTCCATCTTCCCAGGACACAAAAGAAAACAGAGGTCGGGGGAATCAACAAATATAATCCTCCCTGAATGTTGTCACCAAAAGTTTGGTTTTTTTTCAAACTCATGGCGTATTTTTTGAGATCAAATTTGCCGGGATTAAATATGTCTTCTGTTTTTTTGTTCTGGTCCGTTTTTTTTGCCAAAAGTTCCCGCAAAGTTTCCAAAAACTCACTAACCCTAGGCTTCCAAACACCTTGGTTTTTGGAGGTATTTTGGACCCCAAAAACATACCGATCAAACACCATTCACCTCAGGAGGTATTTGGATGTTTCCGAAAATAGTGGTACTTCCACCCAAATCATCCATTAAAAAATAGGGTTTTCCATTATAAATTATAAATAAACCCATCCATTTTGGGGAAACACCCCCTATTTTCGGAAACATCCATTTGGAAGACCCAAAAACCCCCCGCCACCTTCACGATGTTGGTCAAGAGGAACATACTCCCAGCGATCAATGCAGAAGTTACTAAGGCACCCAGCTCAGGCCAACGAAACATGGCGTTGGAAGGAAGGAAGGTTGACTTTGTTGGCGAAAAAGAAGTAACGGGGTCTATGAAAAAAACGTACGTTTTTTGTGATGTGAATAGGAAAAATATGTAGTTTCTGTGTATATATAGGTTATAGATATTGTATTACTTTTTTTTTGGATCTTTGGGATAAAATTGTCTTGTTTGTTTCTCAATGCCAGATCGCGACAAGGGTGTTTTTCAATGAATGCCGTCTTTCATTTCCTGGATCTATAGAGGCAGGGACAGACAGAGATAAATGTGTGTATATCAATATCAATATCTATCTATCTATCTATATATATATATATATATATGTGTGATGTGCGGGTGTATGCAGTACATCCCACACATTCTATATCAAAAAAGTGCAGGTCATGTGTATTTTTGTCTATCAATATATGTATGATTTGAATTGACCTTTGCCGCTGGTTTGCCAAGTTTCTTCACCCATCAACTAGGTAAGATCTGACTGCCTGTTTCAACAAGCGCTTGAGCCCAAAATGGCTCGTCCCACCGCTCTCCACCCCATGCAGCTAAGGCTATGATCGACATCTCTACCCAAGGTTTGCTGAATCAAAGTTGATTCTTATCTTTGGAGATGAATCCAACCAAGAGTTTAATATGAGGTGATTATACACTTTAGTACACGGAACCAATCCAAATTGCTCATCCAATTTGGAAGCCACCATAAAAAACGGATAGAACAAAAACCATCAGCCATCAGACCGAAGCCCCACCTTCCGCACCAAAACTTTACTGTTGAACTCCATGTGACGGATGCCACGTTTCAGCTTCCTATACGCGAAAAAATTACATGACGATTTTGGCTCTCGAAATTTTCAATCAAACAAAAAAACACCGGGGGGGTTTATTGGTAGTCACGAATGCCAAATGGCAATGATTTCCAATGATCTCAATGATTTTCAATGATTTCCAATGATTTACCTGCCTACATCTTTGCCAACTTTCATGCCAAAGATGGACCTTGGAGATTTCATAACAAGTCCTTACATCTAAAAAAGGAGGGTTTTGCCGCTTTGCCTTTTACCTGAAGCTCTGGTAAATTGCCCCCTGATTATCAAAGCCCCAATGTTCGAGTTGGGGATTCCAAGCCAGAATTCCAAAATATGGGGTGAATCAGGCTGGCCATGTTTCGTAAAAAACAGCTACAGTACTCTATTTAAGCCACCCGTTTTTTGTAGGCTGAAAATCCATGTATGTCAATGGTGCCGGTAGTCATTAGTCCTCATTCATGGGCCTGACCACCCATCGCACCCAGCTCTCATCCACCCTGTCCTTTGCATGGCAAAGTTCTTGACTTTATCCACTGTTTTGGCTGCCACTTCAGAGGCAAAACCCGCCATGCCCTGGATGTGAAAAAACCGGAAAAAACGCCCGAGAGCTAGTTGCATATGAAGCAATCTCAGTGGGTTGCATATATGGACTCATTTCCATTCATTTCACTGATAAAAAATCTGCCGAAATCATATTTCACAAACATGAATTTCGAAAACTGTTGGGGAAATGTCCCTTCATGAACTCCGTACCTTTTGGGGATAGGGTCAAATAGTACCCCACAATGAATCCGACAAGAAACACCTGGGCGTTTCCTCAAAATATCCATGGAAAAGTCAGGTTTAATCATCATATCTAACCATACTTAACATTCCCCAGCACTCAACATTACCTTGCATCAATTACACCTAATGAGGTTCTTTGGGATGTCCTTTCCTTTGCCAAAACCTGTCACGCTTCCTGTTATCAACACACCCCCGCCCCAGCAAAACACCTTCACGGAGTTGTTCATCGTTTGCCTCGGATGATGGGACCCTTATTGATGATGGGATTAAAAGGAACGACCGACCAACCTGGTACAAGATCTTTTGGACCAACAAGTGAACAAAAAGACAGACAACCTGTTTTTTTTTCCATGATTACCCTCCAGGTGAGGAAATGAGGAAAGGGAAAATCATCTTCAAAAGTCATGTTTAATGATAATTCTGTAGATGTTCATGTTCCGATCATCTTCCCAAGCCATTTCTTAGCAAAATTGACCTCACTTTACGCCAGTGATTGAATGACTGATTAATTCCGGGACACAAAGCTAAAAATATCTAAAAACATCATCTATTGCCACACCAACATGTGTCCATGTCAAGCACAAATGGCATCCAAAATGGCCACTTCCACATGAAAAGAAACATGTGATATGCTGTCATCACAGGCTGCCACGGTTTTTGTCCAGTTGCAGTTTTCTCTTGGCGCGATTGCCAATGTCCCACTCGCCGCTTTGCCGGCCAAAGTAGACCGAACTTTGGTTGCTATCCTTCGTGTTACGCCGCCAGAGTTGAAAGCTGCTCAAGGGACTTCGGTACGACGTCTCGCTGGCCTTGCCGGGAGGGGTTGACCCAAAAAAAACAGGGAGGCTTTCACCTTTTTCTCCATATTCAACCAAGGGAGGGAGAACAACNCAGACACACACACACACACACACACACACACACACACACCAACACCAACACCAACACCAACGACAACGACAACAACAACAACAACAACAACAACAACAACAACAACAACAACAACAACAACAACAACAACAACAACAACAACAACAACAACAACAAGTCTTACTCCACCCTAAAGGTGAAGGGGTTCACCCATTGGGGTCCCACCATGAGAAGTGTGGGGATAAACCACGACCCTTCCTGAAGGTCGTACTGTACAGACAGTATCTCGAATATCACCCCGTTTCCTAAGTTTAAAAGTAAACATGTTCAAGTCCTGTACCAGTTGAGGTACACCAGTTTACACCTCAAAAAGAAAAAATGGCATCTCCGGAAGCAATGCATTTCAACTGATCACCACACGCAATTTGCAAAACATTGAAGAGCTTAAGTTTTTGCAGTTGCCTTCAATTGACCGGATGCCTCTCTTATCAAACACCACTCAATACGACTTGAGTTTAGTTGCAAATTCAAACAGGCTGGTTTTTAGCCATCCGAAAATAACGATAACGAAAATAAAGATTGCCACCTTTTCAGCAGCTCAACTTCTTCAAAAAGTCTTGGCAACTTTCCATCCGAAAAATCCGTACCAAGGTATGCCCCCGTTTTTCGTTAATTTCTCAATGGAGTTATGGGGGATCACCCCAATAAATGGCCCTTAAATATTTATGGGGTTTCGACCTCGGGGTTATCACAAAAAAACCCTATTTACAGGGGAAGGGTTGAGGTGAAGGCCTCACCCTTTGCAACCCTCCATCGCTTCACTCCAACTGACGCACCTGCGAACTTCTTGGGCTCTTGGCGCTACGTAGGCTGCTGCGCATTGGAGATTTCACCGGCGTAATTACCGTGGGTACCAACAAGGAGCCGGGAGTGCCGGGAGCTGACACCTCATCTTCGTCCTGAAACACAAAACGGAAGGAGTTGAAAAAGCTGTAAAGCTGAAAAATTCAACTGCTGAAAATATGATTTCCCATTGATTTCCCATGAAGAAACGGAAAAACACGAAGGTGGCTCACGTTCGCTACGTATCCATGCGCCTCGTCCAGGTGTTCCCTTTCGCTCCAACCACTGTTAGACCTGACCGCTCCAAAAATGATTGAAAAAGTCCCCAAGACATTTGTTTACTGTTGATGGCTGAAATCTTGTGCCACTAGTCATTTGGTTGATTTTTATGGTAAATGTACGTAAATATACCGTTCGTCCCATGGATCCGTCATGGGAATGTTTTGTTGGAAGAAATCTGTGAACAACCCAGTTGAGGTTGGGATCCGTCTCTTCCATTTTTTTCAAGGTTTTATACATCCTAGGTGGTGCAGGATTTCTTCAACAGTAGGGATCCCTGCAATGGTTTATTATCATCCCCTATATAACTGGGGGTAGGATTCTCTCCCAAAAAAAAGTTTAAACAACCAGGGTCCCTTTTTTATTGTTCATTTGTTGAAAAGTGATTGGTAAATTCTCAATTCCTTTTTTGGAAAATTCTGAAAAAAATGGAAACAATGTGACTGTGACAAACAGCTAAGCCATAAACAAAGAAGAGAAGACCGATGTTTTGGAACATTGCTCCAAGACTTCCAATTTTCGCAGAAAAACTTGCAAATTGGGGATGTTGCTTCGGTTGCATGGACGTCAAATATGCAGATCAACCTTCTTAAGCCCAACATAGGATGACATCTAGATCACAGTATGGGCCCTTCCTACCCTCCCATTGCTCTCGTTGCTTGGAACCTCTCTCCACAGTTTTGCAAACATCACTGAAGCATGGGAAGACCCAGAGACGGCTTACGGTTGTTCCAGTATAACACCTGAGCTACGAACTGAAAACCTATACCATATCTGAAATGGATGGTTAAAAACTTCAGGTTCCTCGATTGGTGTTCCATTCTGGGATCTTGAAAACAGGCCTCGAATATTCCGATGCGAGATCTGTCTCAGCATCATCATCATAAAGCTTCGCCTGGTGAAACCAGAACTCTCGGGGGCCCGCTGCAAACGGTATGGGGCCACTGTGGTCACCAGGAATCCCAATAATCTCTGACTGGAAACTGGAACTACTAACCTCCAGTCAACCATTTTTTTTCGATTTTGGCTTTGGAAGTCCTTGGCAACTTGGCAAACTATTTTCGTGCTTCATGGCAGTTGCATCTGAAATATGTCATGTACCAACCCCACCCATCCATGAGTTGCTGGACCAAAAAGAAAAATGATCACTCTTCACTACAACTGAAATCCAAAAAACTGCTGAACTTTCCGGCCCCCACCCCCAAAAAAAAAAATGTTGCCCAGTTCATTCCCCCCCCATTTGAAGTTGTGTGGAATCCCCAATCACGTCACATCTTTTCCCCTTAGAACGCACCTCTGTCTGAGAATCGCTGCGAGGCAGCTCCTCCGTAGGGAGCTCCTGTGGCATACCACTTGCAGGTAGTTGGTGGGTGGTGGAAACAGTTTCCAACCTGAAAATTTCTTGGGGGTCAAATTTTTTGGATCATTTCCCAAAAAAACACGTTTTTGCAGGTAAAAGACACACTTGATAAACACAAAACCTCTTTGAAACCCACCACCTATAGATACAAAAATTGCACCCTCAAGACATCCCCAATTTAGTTGCGCTAGCTCCTCCGTGGCATCCGAAGTCTTCGAATGCCTGGAATTGCGCCGCGTCGAGTCTCGAAGGGAATCGCGGTTGAAGCTCCAGGTTTCTGCAGGCAACAACGGCAAGTTCAACACCTCAGTTTTGGACCACCAGGTCGCCACCATCGAGGTGACAAAGGGTAGGGCAATGGTTGGTTGGATCCAACAAAAAATGGCAGGTTCTGCGATTTGTGACCTTTTAAAGGCATCGGAAATTGGGGACCATTTTAGGAAGTTGTTGGTGACCCTCCAACTAGGGAATCCAAAAGGTCACTTTAAATCACCTAGTATATAAATATCTATCTATCAAAAAGAGACTCAGCTGATGGAATCTTAAGTAAATCTTCACAACATCTGGAACAATCATTCTACAAATCTACCAGCATCTTCTTAGGAAACTGTTGGTTTTTAAAACAATTTTACAGGACTTTTGCCCTTCAATCTTCGCAGGTCAACACCCCCAAAACCTCGGTGCCCCGGACGGTGCAGGAACGAGAGCGATGCCTTATGGCTGCTTTCAAATCAGCCAAGGGCCATCCAGGCAACATGGCCAAGCCAAAGTTCTCCTTGTTCCCTGCAGACGTTTGATGTTGGGGGATTTTTTCGTTTTTTGGGATGGGATGGAAGGCGGATCTCTTCCAACTGGAGAGAAACACAAAGTGACCGAAACAAGAACAAAAGGAAACGACAGAGATGTGATGATGATGACCAGAACGAAATCTCACGAAATCGTTTTCTGACACAAAACTAAATGGCACAGAGTCGACGCAATCTTATATAAACCCACAAAGTCCACGACCAAACAAAGAAAGGTCTTTAGGACGGTCCATGGATTCAGGATTCCCTACCAATGAGCAAAGCTGGGTCTTTGGACTCCAAAAAGGCTCACCCCCTCGCCTTGTGAATCCTTCTCCCCAAAGCCCAGTCCTGCCACCGCAGTTCGGTGGGTTCCCATCTGAAGAACGTTTCTGAGTAGGGCTTTGTTATCCAAAAAAAGTAGACATGAAGTATGGATGAATCTCATCATATTTCACCAACCTGGAATATTTCCTTGATTTTCTGCAAGAACTCCAATTTTTGCTACCCCCCAAAAAAAAAGTTGCCATGCCCAATTTCCGGAACCTCGCGCCGCGCCGGATGACTTCCCCGGCTCGTCCTTTGGTCACCACTCGTTCCAATTCATCCGCCTCATCTACCTGCCACAAAAAATCCAATGGAATCAACTCCATCGAAGGGCTCAGATTATTAACAGTAAATCAGGGGTCGTTCTATTACCAACCCAAACAATGCACTATTGTAAGGGAAATCCTCAAAATTACCATAGATTTTTATCCTTTTGATCACACCAATATGGGTAATTTAAGGACCCCTGTAAATGCTCTCCCCAAAAAAAAACGGATACATGGACCTCCTTTGCCAGCCAATCGAATCGTTTATGGAACCCGGGTTTTCTAATGGGAAATATATCTGCTTTGGGAAAATTCTTCAGCCAGCCATCTTGGATTGTTGCAAGGGAGATTAGAAATGCTTCGTGCTTTGTACTTGGAAGAAGTAAAGAGAGGTTCAATTCCAAATGTTGGTGGATGAAATGGTAGATCTGATGAGTATGTGATTCCGATATCAAGCATCATCCCTATGTAGACTATCATACCTGGAATATCCCAAAATAGCATCTCTATATCATCCCATACATCATTTCTCTAATTCCAAATATCAGTTTCTACATATAGTGCCGCCCATTGCATGCACTTTCCTGGCCCCCCCATGGTATGGGCCCTCAAACACATCGTTTGATCACAGTACCACTACTGTTCTACTAGCAGTAATACTTACTGGTATTGCTTTTAGGACCTTGGCACTTGTAACACTGCAAAATAATAACCTACTAAACTATAAATACCTTTTGAAAAAATACATATCCCCATACCAATGGCACGTTTGAAGAGGATGTTCCTTTTTCAGCTGGTGGGAATATATTAGTTCCCCTATAGGGTAACTTTTTTTTTTGGAAAATACCATCCCCTTTTTGCCACATGATTTCCCCCCCCGTTCCCCTCCACCTCCCTTGAGATCACCATCTCTGCAGCAGCCGCTTTTCGAAGCTCCTTGAAGACCTCGCCGGAACGCTTCACCTCGGAGAGTGGTCGTTTTTGAGAATCATTGGAGCCACGAAAAAAACCCTCACTACTTTCCATTGAATCCTGGTTGGCTTCCTGGGGATCCTTATACTGGTTATAAGGAATCCCTATATAACTGGGTAGTATCATCCCCTATACAACCCAACCAACCATGGTATTTTTAGTGGCTCATTTGACACTTTGGGGGATGGTTTTTTGTTGCGGATAAAAAGTCAATTTTCGGGGGATGAAAAAACTGTTTTGGCATTTTCTGTGTGTTTGTTTGATCTCCAAAAAAAGTTGGGGGAACGGGTTTTCTTTCTCTGGTTTGGAGTTGTTTCCAGATGTTTCCAGCTGATGAAGAAAAAAGTGTTCACCGATTGCCATCATAAGTCGTAGAATCAGTGAAAAAAGATTGACACACAATCCAAAGAACGCAGTTTTGGATGGTTTGGATTCCACAAAATTTCCAATGAGTTTCACACAAAAAAATGATTTCCTCCAAAACCCAGCTCCGCCAGAACAAAAAGAGAACTCCTTAAAATCTTTGCACACCTACAACCAACCTGCTAGAAACCAACAACCCACCCCCCAATCAAGATACCCAAGAAACCCCAACTTCAACCCCAGAAATCATCCCCATACCATACCCATGCCTTTCCTACATCCGGTGTGGTTTGTTTCTGAGCTTTCCCCTACTGTATCCTTCACTGCACCTTGGGCAACTCGTCCAGCTCCAGCTACTAAATCATTAGCCCGAGCAATCCTGAAGATACCGACGAGGAGTTGAGATCCACCCCCTCCGATGGGGAACCAAAAAAAAACCCAACAACTGGATATTTCGTTTTTTGGTTCCCCTGGAGGTGCGTATTGTTTGGATATTTCGGTTTGGTTATTTGGATTTTTGTTTGGATATTTCGGTGGTTCTCCTGTTTTTTCCTTTTTTCGGGGGGGGTTGGTAGTTTTTTTTGGTGAACCAGCCAACTATATAAGTTGACTTCCGGGAGTGTCAAAAAAATATGTCCCCCCCTTGAAAAAAAAACGGGTGGGGAAGATGTAAAATCCTTTGGCCCAGGACGGTAGGAGATGGACTTTTTTGGCTCCAGGGAGTCAGCGGAAAAATAAATGAATCATGACAAGTGGATGTACATCAAAACGATGATACTCAGAATGTAGATACAAATATCAAGCTTAGGTCAAATGGAGCAAAGATTTTTGTAGGTTGTTTTACAAAAATTGTGCATTCTATTTCTTTTTACTAGCTTAGTATAATCCCCATGTAATTGGTAGGTGTTTTTTCACTGATCAAATGTCTGCTTTTTCATGATTCATTCAAAAAAAGACATCTACCAAAAATAACAATCCCATTTTGAAGTCTCCCCCAATGTTTGGTTCAATGCAACTCCCTCAACTGTTTTGTTTCCCAGGCACATGGGCAGCATGGATCGCACTGGGCTCTTCTTTTCTCCCGGCACGTCCAGCAGGGCGCTCCTGTACCAGAGACAGATGCAGATACTCCCTGGAAGTTGAACCCCCTGAAAATAGGACACGCCCCAAAAGGAAAGGAGAAAGTCTTCCAACCATTGTTTTTCCAGGGGCTAGCTGTTAAACTTGGAGGGTGTATTCTAAAAGGCTGCAGTTGTATACTTGAAGATAACAGACGAAACTTCATGAAACTTGGATTTTTTTATTGTTATGATATCCAATATTGCGAGGTTTCAAAAAAAAACATGAGCTGTTTCCGATAAAGTGGGTGCATGGTGCATCCATATTAGCATTAATATCTTATTGATCAACATTCCATCTTTGTGCCCAGCCTGCTTTTAGCAATGCGCTGTTGCTTCATTCCTTTTGTTCGTGACCTCAATGGAAAAAACACTGTCCGGTCTCGAAACCGGTGCAGAATCTCTGCACAGAGATTCATTCCAAAGAGGTTTTCAAGACAGAAAGGAACCAATCTCCAAAAACATCTCACAGCAAAACTGGAACGCCCTAAAAAATCATCCAAAAATCTGCTCGATTACAGACCCCTTTGGGAACACACATTGAAATATTCGTGAAACCACCACCAAGGTACACTCGAGTCAAGACTTTGTTGGCCCTTCGCTTCGCTACATCTAGGGTCAATCCCATGTCGTCCTTCAGCCGCGCAATCATGCGGCTCGACCTTCAGATTGGAGCTGCGACATCAAGTGGAGATGATTGTTGAGGAAGCGGAACATGTCCAGCCCAGAAATCAATTCTTCGGTGATTTGTCCCGTAGTTTCTTTTAAAACTGAATAATTCAGCCAAAATCAAGAGTTTCAACTTATGAGACACATACGGTAGTGGATGCCAAAACCAAAGGGTGGTGTGATGACCATCTGAAAGTCTCACTGCTGCATGGTCTCCAAACCAACAACTCTCCTACCCAAACCAACAACTGCCACAACTGCCTGTCACGACTTTTCTCTGGTACTCCAAGCACCGCCTTAATTGGCCAAGTCGAGGGAGGTTGGGATCCGCTGAAATCCCCATGATTTGCGACGCGTTTGAAAATACATCCCAAACTGTAGGTGGTTGGGTTGTTTGTGGGATTTCTGAAGCATCCAACAGTAGGTCAGGTGGAATTTTTTTACATCCGGAAGTTGTTGTTTTTTCTTTAAGGGTTTCGGCGAAAAAACACGGCTGAATCTAAGTCTGCAACACAAATGCCCAAGGCGTTCCGGAGAGTTTGCGCAACTGGCAGTGAAACCAATTTGGCGGCATCGGATGAGTAAGGTGGGATTCGAATTGGGGGCACCCCTGAGTAACAAACCCTTTTATAAGGGAATCCCAAAATCCAAACCACCTGTCCAAACCACTAATTAACCATTATAAGATGAAATTGCAAAGCTGCTTGAAAAAAAATGAAAAAAACAAATAAGTCACTGAGGGAACCATGAGTTTTGACGTGCATAATTGTTCTGGAGTTGTCTTGGATGACGCAGGATCCAACGTACCAGAGAAACTCTACCCCGTGGTCTTTGCTCCAATGGGCTCCAAAATGTTTCATAGACGATCTAATTTTATATAGGGTCCAGTTCCAAGGCTGGCCCCAGGGTTTCTTTCACTGATACTTTGGTGGTTCCAACTGAGAAACCAAACAGCCATCCTCATCCTCCAGAAGTGACAGCTACAAAAATCATCAGAAAAATGTGCCTCGCTTGCCAGTGCGTTCCCGGGTAATTTCCAACCTTAAGCAACAAGGAACCCGTAGGAACCCTTGGGACCTGCTGACGTGTTCGGTTGTCTATACTTTCACTGAGCTCCAGTGCTGCTCCTCATCAGCCTGCATGAGTAAGAAACCACCTGCACAGTTGGCCACAAAAAACAAGGATTCTTGCCTGGTGCCCTTTGTTTTTCTTTGCAAAGGTCTGCAGGTATAATCTGAAAAATTGTATCAAATTGCAGATTTTAATTGAAACTTCCCAGGAAAAGGGTCACAATGGCAATGATCAACATCAAATCATATCAACTATAGGCTGATTGGTTTGTGGTGACAAGGCCATCGTTCACACAGCCGGGCCTTGTGGCTGCTTGTATTGAACTGCGAATTTGGCCACTTGGAAGCAACTGGGCAAGTCGAAAGACAGAAAATACACTGCAAGCAGGGGGCATCATCTCAAAAAAAGGTCAATGATTGATACAGTAAATGATTCCTAACTCTGTGACTTTCTATCCTTTAAACTTTAGATGCTTCCATGTCTTGAGTCATTAACTCCTTTATCTTATCCCAAAAAAAACGCACATTCAACATTTCATTTAATAAAAACAAGTATCCAAATATCACTTTCTCATACCAGCACCTTCCAAGGGGTGCCAATTAAACCCTAAAGGATGGTAAATTGACACCCTGTAACGGAACCATTTGGCACCCAAACTGGAAGGTCCAGGTACACCATTTTTACCCTATCTTCATCCACCCCCAACCCACCACTCGGAGACCTGTAAAGTCGCGAAAGTACTGCCGCATTCACCTCGCTCGCATGGATGTTCACCCAGCTGATGGAGATCCGAGGACATGGTGCCTGGCCGTCAGAAACAAATCCCCCATTCCCCATGGGGGAAACCCGAAAACGGCCCTCCAACCCACCCACATCTGATGAGGGTTGTTTTGAGAGTTTCACTAAGGATCAGTGGATCAAAAACCTTGGACTTGACTTGCTTTAAAAAAAAACATATGAAAAAAAAGCAAGAATTTTCACCCAAATGTTAGTACTCGAAGATGCCGCGGTTGGAAGATCCACTCTAAAATACACGTTGTTTTCCCTAAAAAGAACGAAGACCCAACCAGGCTTTTGACTGGAAGCTCGAAAATTTCTCCATCACCCTTCACCAAAGTCGTGAGTGTTGTCGAAGTTACTGGGAAGGGTTTTTCCAGCCATCTCCAACCATTTGAAACCAATACTTGATTTGTAGAGCTCCGAGCTCCAACCAATACTTGGAAATTTAGAGATATTTGTTCAAATCTCTTCAGCTTGGATGTTTCCCCCAAAAAAAAAAAGATGTGAAACTTCCACACAAAAAGGAAAACTTCCGTGAAGCTGTTTTTTTTTTCGCTGCTAACAAATCAGCAGATGAAAAATCCTTGCCGCCCGGCAGGCCATATTCCTCCCAGCAACGGACCACCGAAATCCAGACCTGGAGAAGCTCCTTGTTATTCCAAACCTGGCTTTGCCAGCTTCCCACCCCCCGCGGAGATGTTTGAAAAGCACCGCTGATTTCCCCCGAAAACTTGGAAGTTTGGGAAACCGGCCTTAGATATTGGAATAACTTTCAAAAAAAAACAATGCCTGGATCTGATGGTCCAGTAAAGGCTAAAAAAACAAATGGTCCAGTTTCTAGAGGTGTTGGTGAATCCTCCCACAAAAAAGTGTGCCCAATTTCCAATTGTGTTTCATGGAAGTAATGTTGACTTTTGGAACTACAGGTATTTCAAACAGCGTAGGAATATGTTCAAACTCTCCTTTCACGAGAACCTTCATCGATTTGTTCGAGTCTCCCAGAGTAGACGACTTTGACGATAAGCAAGTAGAAGGGAAGATCTTTTAAAAAGTATGAGAATGTATGTATTAAATATGCGTTATTTTGTGTTTTGTTACTACTGCGCCAGCTTTTTTTTGAAACAAAATATTCCCAAGCGCTTTTTCCCGCTTCCCTTCAACCAAAGCTTGTGAAACCTCTATTGTATGCCTTTATGGGTTGTCTATTTTTCCCACCAGAAATCTTCAGGCTGCTATACCTTCCTAGAAATCAACAAAAAATCGATCAAAAAACTTACCTGGACCACATTCGCCGCACCCCGCACCGCACGCCTTTCTCTTGGTTCTTAAGCCCTGCGTGGAGATGGGGACATGTTTCTTGTTTTTCTTCTTGGGATCAAACAATCCAAGTCATCTGTTTGACATGAGGTTTATCAAACCGAACGTGATCAACTAACTCCATGAAATGAGAGAACAAAAACTGATCAAACGTTGATCAGTATTCATGACTATTCCACATTCATCCATCAGTTCCGGCTAGTTCTCTGTTGAAATCTGGCTACCATGTTGCAAGGATTGCCTTCTTGTAAAACCAACCTGACCTACCTTCCCCCAACTTTTGCCTGGTATGCTGGGACCAGAAGGCTAATCATGGTAGGCTCCATCGCAGGCATCTCTTGCTCCTACCAGGCGCACTTTTTTGTTTTTCGAGTTTGCTGATTCCTTGATTGTTGTTTCTCAAGATGATCATGAAACAGCAAAGAAAAACAAAGAAAACACAGCCTCTTCTAACACATCGTGTGCGATATGTTAAAATCTGGTAAAGATGAAAATATGAAGCAGATATTTTTGCAAGATAAAACAAACTTTTCGTGTTGTGTCTTCCGAATGAGCCAACCAACTGGACCCATCATGCCTCGGGCCCGGTGCTTGAGACCACATCGCAATAGACGGCACCAACCTGGCTCAACAGCTGCAGGGTTAGTCGATGATCATCGGCTTTTCAGCCCCCCGAAGGTGATGGGGAAAAAAAAACATATAGCAAACCCTGTCATGGTTCTCAAAAAAGCTGCAACAGAAGTCACAGGTGATATCATTCTTAGAAGACCAGAGAGTAGAACTGAGAGATATCTTCCGAGATCGTGTGAAAAAAACATGTAATCACCTTGTGTGGTAACTCCGAATTCGAACTAAGAAACGTCTTGAAAATCGGAAACCGCAAGGGTATCCAACCCGAACATGGCCCAATGATGGCTCAAATTTTGAAAAAGGTGAAGCTTGCCAACTTTGGAGGCTTCCAAGCTCCAAGGTAAGCAACCACTTGACGTTGCCTTTTCCAAATCCACACAAAAGGCCCCCGAAAAATGAATCCTTTCAAAATTTTTGGTTGGAAAAAGAGTTTCTGGTGGAAAGACATGACTCCCCACCCCATCAACATTGCTGATTTTTGCACCTGAGCTTGAAGTCGAAAGCAAAAGTCAGAGGCCTTTATGCAGATCCCAATGTGAGGGGTTGGAGTTCATGAGAATCCCTACCAATGCAATCCAACATTTACCTGTGGCGAGAAATAACCATATATAACTAAAAGGAAGGCTTTAGTAAGGGACAAGTGGGTAGATAGGATTTTCCATACCAGTACTTCTGATTTTCTCTTAAGAGGCTGCGAGAAATTGTGTCAAATGGCACAATTTAGCCATCCAAAAACCAAAAAATGAATCATCCAACCCTGACTGATCAACAGCTTCCCCTTAACTTAAGCCCCCGTACGGTCACGCTTTCCTCAGCATCTTTGGCTGTAGCCGCAGCTGCTGCCGCCGCGGCTGCCGATGCCGTGGCTGCTTTGGCTGCCGCTTTGGCAGAGCGCGAGGCCAAGGCCGAAGCAGCTGCCACTGCAGCGGCGGCAGCTGCCTCATCACTAAGGTCCATGGTTTCTTCAAGAAAAATGTCCAAAGTGGACACAAACAAACATCATGTGTTTATTAATCACAGGCACATAACAGTAGTATAACCATAGTATAGTATATTATGCAGAAACACTTCACCAGCCTTAAAACTCAACTCAATTGTTTTTGAGCTTACCCCACATTACCCATACACATTTCCCATCGCTGTGATTCTCCGCCTGTTCGGCCGCACTGCAGGTTTCAACTCCAATGGCTGTGCCAATGGCAGCCATTGCATCTGCTGTTACAGCCTGGCAAAATCCCCCAGTCGTACTGGTCGTTTCAACCGACGTTGTTGTCGTCTCATTTGACAGACCTCATTATACTGTTGATGGTTCAGAAATCTGTGAAAAACCAGCTGAGGTTGGTAGTTCATCCCATTATTTACAGGGTTTTAGACATCCCAGGTGGTTGTTTGGGATTTCGTCCACCAACAGTATCACTAGCCCCAAAACAATTTCACTGTTTTTTCAAAGAAAATCATTCTTAACCCACCCCAAAATGGATCCCATGGCCCACCTCCAAAACCAAAATGCATGACTCTGGCTCTTCAGGTAAAGCAACAGCACCCACGCGCAGCACAGGGATACTCACCTTGTACCCCGGACATGGTGACAACCAACTTCAAGGTGATTCTTGAAATTAAAACCAACATCAATATTGTTCATTCAAAAACCATCAATATGAGAAGAATGTTCTTAACTCCAAAAATGACATGTCTATAATATTACTTGTTGGTGGTTGAACCAACCCATTTTAAAAAAAGTCTCAATCAAATTGGATCATTTCCCCAATTTCGGGGGTGAAAATAAGAAATATTTGAGTTGCTACCAGCCAGATATCAATACAACTCTGAGTTTCTCAAAAAAACAACAACTCCAACCACCAACTGCTCACCTTCAGATGCCCCGTCCATGGATGGCTTGCCGCGACCGGTGCAACGGTGGAGCTGCGTGAGGGGTGATCCACCTGTCACGGGACCGCCAGGCGATCACTCGCCAGTTACAGGTTGGTTAAAAAAAACATCCAACCAGTTGATACGGTAACTTGCTACAGCCAGTTTGATTGATATGGTGGCACAACTGTTATCAGTTGATATGGTACAGTTGATATGGTATGCCGTTATTTCCGACGGGTTGAAAATATATACATCCAACTGTAGGTGGTTGGCCTTGGAATTTCTGAATCACCAACAGTATCTTCCATTTTCAATCCATAAGAACCATTGAAATGTTCTGAATCAGATCGTTTAGTCCAATCCGGGAGTGTTTTTTGAAAAAAAATGGAGAAAGAAAACTCTGGCATGTTGTTTTGTTTCGAAAAATGGGGGTTGATGATAGATTGCAAGACAAATGATTTCATGACAGGAAAACACCTTACCAGTCGTGAAATCCGACCTTGCAGGTGGAATGATTCAGGTCCGCCCCGAAAACTAACATGGGAACCCCTTTTGAAAGGGAAAAACATGTACAAATCACCAATTTTTGGGTGTTCCAGCCGTCAGTTTATTGAGGGTGACCATCTCACCGCTTTGCAAACCTTGCAATTTTTCAAAAATCTCAACCGATGGCTTGTCCCAAGAGATCTGATGACCAATTTTGAAAGGAAGCATCATAGGACATGTGAATGCCGAATACCCGATACCCTAACAAACAAATTCTTGAGATCTCCAAAATTGTTAACAATCCTCATCCACTCTTTGATAAACCAAAACATCCAGCTAATTAGTTGAATGTGGATTTAAATATATAGATACATCAAATGGTCCATAAATTCCAAGAAAACCCTTCCAATCACCAAACCCACAACCACCCTCCAAACGATACGGCACCTGCGTTGGAGCCTGTGGTGCCGTATCCATCTGCGCCTTCAACTGGTCCTGAAGGGTAGGACAGCCGTGGCGTGGCATGGTCAATGGTGCTGATGTCCAACCCCGAAGTAGAGGGTACAGTACAACGGGTCTGTAAAAAATATAGGTCTTGCAGAGCTATGATAAAGCAATGCATGAAAAAATTGAGCCCATCTACTTTAGAGGTGAATACACAAAAATTCTACACCCCCTTTGTTGAAAATTGCACAAAACACCTCTTTGGCTACCAAAAACTGAGAAGGGTGCAGTGATGAAGACCATTTGAGGTGACATGAGGTGAGCCTTTTTTTGAAGCTTGTTTTGATCAAATCATGACCCAGGAGCTATGCTCCTTGCAATCTCATCTAAAAAAACTGCAGGTTTACACTGCTTCAAAACAACCTGCCATTTTACCATTGTACCATTGTCATCTCAAAGTCCCCACCACTCATGACATCTAAACCAAGGAACGATGTTATTTTGCAGCACCGCTACTGCCTTCAGGTGATTCGGTTGAAGCGTCACCTGAGATTCATCCAAGTTTCACATCTAAGTTCTCTTGATGCATTTCAAAACTAGACAGGTATGACTATATCAGTTTTATATAAGTATGTAATATGTATGTTGTATTATTGTTTTATATATATATATATACATATACGTGTATTAAATCATCAGTCAGATAATATTGCGCTGTATCCATTCCATAATCCTGATACATCTTCTCCCTTCCTTGTTTATGAGCTTGGCTTCGGACCCTCACCGGCTCTACCAGAACCCTGAGACCATAGAAGTCCGTGTGCCTCAAAAACATTGGAACTCGCATTCATCATTCAGAACTTCCGAAGTTGAAAAATTTTTCCCAAATGTGAAAGGAAAGTGAAGTTCTGATGGATCATTACCCTCCCTGAAACTCAAAATAGGCCCTTGAAAATGAATGGTTGGAAGACGATCGTTTCCTTTTGGGGCCCGGCCTATTTACAGAGACTATCTTAGTTTCAGGGAGGGTAGTCAGCATAGTTTTTGTTTTTTTTTAGGATTTGGTAATGGTAATGACTTTGAAATGAAGTGTGAGTGGCCATCCCCATTTGCAGCACTGCCTGGTCTCCTCGCTATAGTCGGATTGAGCCTCAACATCCAGGAATCCAGTTCAACTGACCAAAGATAGCCATCCCTAAAACCAAGCCTTCCACAAAATGCCACCAGGAATTTTGTGTTCACTAAGCAAAGTCATATCAAAATGGGCTCAACTGCCACGTTAGCTTTGGATAGCATTCCCCTCACGAAACACATCCCTTCAACCCCATCTCCTCCTTCATCGTCAACGTGAGCTGGATGCGCATGGGATGGAGAATGGCGCCTAGGTCTTCCCGGGTTTTCATCCCACACTGGAGGTCTGGGTGATCCCCAAATTCCCATCCTCAGGGCCTTTTCATCATGGCCAACCTGAAACATGTCTCATCATCACCCAACTCATCCATCCCTAAGGTGCCCCAACTGGATCCACTCCTGCAAGCTGATCAATTCAATCGAACTCTTGCTCCGGATTTTGGGCACCTCTCCGTTCACACAGTTGCCTTTTTTTTGGCTGCTAAGACAACACGTCTTGTCAGGAGCTGCTGCTGCGGGAAATGGGCAAAGAGCCTTTGCTTTGCTTTTTGGGGAGACTTTGTCCCGTTTTGCTCATGAGACATCTTCGAAGCAGCGAATGGTGAAGCTTTGAACCTGAAGGGGACGTCCGAATGGATCGGTGGTCAACATCCCAGTAAAACCCCAAAGTTGATGTGTTTGAACAGCTATTGTAAGCATGTTAAAATCATAGGATAAACCACCCTCAACTGGTGAATTGGTTGAAACATTGAAATCCCAAATGACTATCCTAGCAAAACCAGGTAATTTGAAGGCTTCCCCTTGTTCCTTGACCAAAAAGGGCCAAAGTGAAAGCCATTGTGCTAGGGCAGAATCTAAATTCTAGAAATCTAGAGTCTATATATTGGTCACTAAAAGTAGACTCCTTAACTTCTCTCCGTTTCTCTCCCATATACTGATATCTACTGTAGTTTTTCTTGATTCATATGTTCTAGGTGAATCAGGTGAATTCATCATATTCCACCAATCAAAGGCTTCCCCACTCCCAAACCCGCATTGACCAACTCATCCAAGTAAAGTCATGTTTCGAACGTTTCCCTACTTTTCCCAAGCATTTCAAGGGTTTTCTAGATCCGTTCCATAACAAGAACTCAGTAGCCTTCCTCCCATGACCGTTTCCCATCTCTAGAGGTTGCCGGATTACCCATATGGCAGTCACCATAGAAGGGATGTGTTATAGAAAAACACACATAAGCAAGCCATCAACCACCAACCATAAAGATGGCTCATTCGGTCTAGTTTCATAATCACCAAATAATAAGAACTACAATTTTCCATACTGATTTTTCATCTTCCAACTTCAGATTTTTGGCTCTGTTTCGAACAGTTGCCCAACCTCGGGTCCTTCCCCCCCCCCCGAGGGCGCCTTTGCTTTGAAGGCTCCTCACAAGTCTCATCCACCTGCAACTGCTGGGGGTAAACCATCCATGAAAAAAACAGTGGCAATGAAATGAACCAAATAGATTTTTCGGTTAGAAAAAAAAGCGGCATCCTGTTCCAACGTGTGGTTGGCTTCAAATTTCTGAATGTTTGGCGTTCCATAGTTGATGGGTCGTATTTTGCCTTGACTTTCCTAGAAGGCTTCTGTAGATTCCATGTGATGAAGACCAAATCTCTGAAATTCAGTCAAGCACTTGGTGACACCAAGTTTGGTTGTTGGAAAGGCACGGGCGCCCAAAAAGAAATCGATGGGTTTTTGTCAACAGGCATAGTCCGGGCACACCTTTTTGATTTTCCCCCCCTGCAGGCATTAGCTATAGTTATTCTTCCGTTTCGAAGAATCGGCGCTTGAAACGACAGAGTCTTCGCACATCAGACAGTTGCTGAGCCAATGGGCTGCCATCGCCACCGTAACGAGCATCCCCCCAGGTCCACACGGACCCATCTGCTCGCAAGGCCGCGAAGGCTGCCGAGGAGGCATACAGCTCCTGCACCTGACGCAGCTTCCGAACGGAGCATGGATCGCCTCCATAACGAAGGTGACCCCAAACTTTCACCGTGCCATCCTGTTTTAGGGCAGCAAATGCATAGCGTGAGGCCACCACTTGTTTCACTTGACTCAAACCTTCCATTTCCATCAGCGAAGCACTTTGCCATGTAACCACTGTACCATCTTTGCGAAGGGCAACAAAGGTGTCCTCCGAGGAACAAAGGTCCATGATCTCGTTCACCACCAAGGATCTTGAAACACCTTAGCGATGATGGGCCACACAGGTGGTTGATGAGAAAATCTCCCAAGGTGCCAAGATGATGATGTGGAAATACCTTTTAAAAAAAGTTGTACATAACTTCTGAGGCTGGTTAACATGGGAAAGAAAAGCCACCTGGAAAAAGATGGATGGCAAAAACGCCACTAGTAACTAGTAGGAAAATTGGGAAATATCATGGCCCCGGAAACAAATCGCCACCGAACTTGGGAGTGGCGGCGAGCCATATATTTTCCCAAAACTTCCAAAAGCCCAAGTTTTCACAGTCTGAGTGACTTGACAAAAGAAGGATCTCAGCAACTAACAGAACAATCGTTTTTTGTAGTTTCAAACGCTCTGTTAAATCAAAAAACAGTTTAAAAAGATGATAACAATACTGTCATATATGGTAATGATAATGTATACAAGTACATAGTGCCAATCTCCGATCTCCAAAAAAAACAGAACGAAAAAAAATAGGATGTCAAAAAATTAAAATAACCTCACACAAAAAATTTGGACCCAAAGTTCAAGGTACGACTACTGCCACGGCCCCACCACACCACTGCGCCATCCTCCTGCAGCACGGCGAAGGCATTCCGTGTGGCCGCCACCTGTCTCGGAGGAGCCAGCAAGGGTGGTAGCCACCCACCAGCGACGGCCCCATGGCGTAGGGAACCCCAGGTGATGACACGACCATCACGCGAAACGGCCAGAAAGGCACCTGGTTTGGTGGAGAGTGAGTTTGAATTGGAATTTGTTGCCCAAAGGTGAAACCTTTTCAGATTTGGAGGGAAGCAAAAAAAAACTCATCAATGAAGTTTTACTTCATGAATTCGGTTGATTATGGATGAAATTACGGGTCTTGGTTGTTGAAGAGTCATCTCAAGTGGAGATATCGGATTTATCAAAACAGTAAGATATTATACAATATCTATACTATACATACAACATACTTAGGAAATATTCTGAACCCTCAAGTTTAACACTTCACCAATCTTGACGACCTGATTTTGGTCCACTTTCCCACCTACGCTACCGGCCAACAGCTCGATGGAGTCCAACTGCTCCTCCACGGCACAGCTGTCACCCCCCGACTTGCTACAGCCCCACGTGATGACTCGACCATCATGGCGCAGTGCAGCCAAGGCATCTTCAGTGGCCTGGAGGTTTCTGGATATCAAGGATTTGACCAGGGGAAGCTGGAGAGAATCAAGATGTTCAAATACTTAGCCGCCCTTTTTTCACATGGATTCTGGATTCTCACCATTTCTTCAATGAAGAAACCAAGCATCCCACCTAGAAACCGTTAAGCCTTGACCTTTCCCTCCCCAAAAAAAAGGAGAATTAGTCAATGAATGAATCATCCAAGTCACACACAGCTGACGCACATCCTTAAGCTCTTCTAACACCACTTTCTCCGGAATCAAACGTGGATGGCCCCAAACTACTACCTGACCATCCATCAGAGCAGCCCAGGCTCCCTTGCAAGCTACCACCTGTTGTAGCTCTCGCAAGTGTCGTGGCACACCAAGGGACATGTCACCCCATACAGCCACACGGCCATCTCCGCGCACCAGAAAGAAAGCTGGACACGTCTTGCCAGCCAAAATCTGCGCAGCCCGAATGTTGGCAATCAAAAGATCACCATCTTTCAACGACTCCTTCTCCAACAAATTGGCATCCAAGAGAATCCGGTCCTCACCAGCAGAGTGGGCTGAAAATCTGTGCAAAAAATGGTGGCAAGTTTCATGTGCCCTGCATGAGATGAATTCGGTCGGTTCTTAAAGTTCAAAGTCTACAAGTTCCTCCAATTCTTCACACTTCAGGCCAGCATTGAGTCAAAAGTTCCGTATAAAATTCTAAGAACCAAACCCCAACTAACCCAGCAACAAATCAGACTTCGTCAGCTTTTATACATTACATAATGTGTGTATAATACGTATATATTACACATATATTACACATGTATATACCACCATCCTCGCCCTAAAACTCACACCTCATAGATCAGCTGTGCAATACCCACAGCCAGCTGTTTCTCCGCCCATCGTTTCAGCTGGCCCACCGTAACCCGATCCGCTGCCGCAGTTAAGGCCACCCCTCGGCCGCTCAGCAACGTGACTTCCAAACGAATGCCTGGAAGCATCGGCTCCCCCATGGCGAGTCGGCCTTGAACAACCAAAAAATGCAGAAAATGCAAAAATGCGTTGGAAACTCAAGATGTTTTATGTTTTTGTTTGGTGTCTTTTGCGAATTTGTTTTTCCTTCCAAAGAATGGATGATTGTCCTATAATCGGTTCACTGACTACACAAAGTACTTGTCGCGATTCATTCATGGTGGTTGTTTGTAGATTGGTGCAGTTTTGCTTCGCTTCAGTGAAGGTTTTTTTCCTGCAAAGTCTCCAGTGTCTGTGTGTCTTCGTCCATGTTTGTTTCATCTTTCAAGCCAACACTACTGAATGGTCATATTTCGGTTCCATCACCAACACCTTCAATCCGACTTTACTCTTGCCATGTCTTCATCTCTGGAACCTGAGGAACTGCGGTTCCATGCCATGTCTCCGAAACCTGGAAGTTTGTTTGGATGTCCGAAACACGTCTTGCAGGATTCCAGGATTGCGGGGACATTTGCTCTCCTCAGAATAAGTTGAAATGACTTTGGCGTCACACCTCCACAGTATCAGACTCCCAACTCCAACAGCCGGCCTGCGCCCGCTGCTCAGACATATCATCCGCATCCGCCTTCGAGTTATCTGCCATTCCGGCCATGGGACCACCATCTCACCATGAAAAAGAATTGAAGTCATTTTATGCGCATGTAAGCCTCCTCCAGTTCCCCTCATCCTCATTCATTTTCATTATCATCATTCTCACCATCACCATCACCATCACCACCACCATCACCATCACCATCACCATCACCATCACCATCATCATCATCATCATCATCATCACCATCATCATCATCATCATCATCATGGTCAAGCTGTGATCAACCGAGATTTCCCGGGTAAAAGTGGCAGAGGAATCAGTAAATGGGTTGGTAGATATCAAGGTTTTATATCCCACGAGCAGACCCGGTTTGCAAGGCATAGTTGCCAGGAACCCCCGGCTGCTATGCCGCCTTCTCGCTTTTCCACCTGCCATGCATTTGCCATGGGGTTGGTCAACGCAAAGTATAACAAATGCAGGGGCCAAAAAGACTTCTACTTAGGACATACAACATGTAGAATCTCGACATCTGCTGACATCTTGTGATGACCCCGAATGAGCATGCATGTTTTTTGGCTCCCAATCGCGACACACGATGCTTGGGAAGATCATGGCAATGCCGAAGCTTTGTTGTTAGCTTCTGCAGGCCAGGGATAGCACCTATAGCTCAAGTCTTGAAATCGCCACCCAGAAAGGTTCAGGATTGAATGAGCTTGCGTGAAGAGTATATCCTAATCACTCGCTTTCCTGTCTGAAACTGGCTGATACTTCGTTCCACTTGGAATTCTGTGAGTAAACCTTGCTGGGCAAAGTTACAAGACTTGTGATCTGCTTAGAAATGGAACTCGATCTTACGCCTGCAACGAAACCACGAAGGGTTCCGATAGTGGGCGAGACTGAGTCGTGGTAAGCCGCCTACAGCACTGCATGAACCGGGTGTGGCTCAACATGGTGGGCAAAAGTATCCGAAAATGAGAATTGTTGCGAGAATGATGGTTTAAAAGCCCTGGGTCAACAAAGAGCCATTCCCAACTGTACAGTACTAGCTCTGGATTTCATGCACGACCCCGGCGCTCACATGCAAATCCCTGTGCCCACATGCGAGCAGCCAGTGACGTGGGGCCACTGTCCATGCCAGCCACTGGAACTTGCCCATCCATACCTGGAAGCTCCATGCAGGCAGGTGTTAGGTCATAGCCAATGTGGACGAGCCAGCGCAAAAGGAAGGTGGCGGACACAATGCTCTCAAGTCGGTGAAAGATCTCGGAATCCTGAAGCATAGCTGACCAAGTGGCATCACACTGCACGCAATCCTCCCCCTCCATGCACTTCTTTGTGCAAGCACGGACAACCATAGTGGGCTTGGCAACGTAAGGAATGTTCACACCAGCGTCATGGAAGATGTCAACCTTGGACGGCCCCAGGAATGGGGTGCCGTTCACAGCAATGACCTCCATACACCAGAGCTGAACCATTCTCACATCAGCACGGATCATGTCCAGGCCAACCGCCCCAGCTGCAAGTTGGGCCGGCTCCGTTTTCATTTCGGTGTCAAAAAGGCCGTCCATTGTTGCAGATGCCCAGCCATCTAGCTCCACTGCAATCTCAAGAATTGTGCCCAAATCCGAATCAGAGAGCACTTCGGACTTCAGTTGAGGATGCTTCCGCAAGTCCTGAAGCCTCAGCACAGGGGCCTTGATGGTTTGAGGAGGAGGGAACTCCAGCATCCCACCAAGAGACACCCCACCAATTCTCTCGTCACATGCTTTCCAGTCACTTCGTTGCACAGCTTGGCATACAAGCTGACCACCATGGGGCAAGTAGCTTGGGGTGCTGGACCTTCGAGCTGGATCTTGCAAGCGTCTAGCTACAGGCCCCGCAGAATGTGGTGGCAGCCAATAGAACTGAAGCCCAATCGGGAAAAACAGAAGTCCAACAAGTTTCTTCAGAGGCGCGAGTGATTTCACAGTGAGCATCTGAAATCTCTCGGGAAGATCAGCCCCCCCCTGCTCAAGGTACATGAGGTCCACGAGCCACAGCTTCACAGGAACTTGTGGAGTTCCTTCCCATTCGAAGGTCAACTCCACGGCCCCTATGTACCCATCCTGCTTTGCCTTCCAAACTAAAGCCACCAAGTTCCCTGTCAACGCAGCCTCATGTAACTCATGTAGATCCTCCTTCCCAGGAAGAACGGGAAGAAAGAAGTCAGGAACATCCTCAACTGTACTTGGCAAGATCCGATTCATGCTCTTGCCATTCACTTTGATCTTGCCTCCGGGAGCAGCTGTGACGGCTGAGGCTGAGGCTGTGGCTGCGACACCTGTTGAGGGTGGATTGTGTGGATCCTCATCATCAGAGCCACTGCCCTCTTCCTTCTTTTTAGGCATGCTGTCTGGATCTTGGCGGATGATTTCCACTTTGGTGGGGCCATGCTTGGAGCCGTACGGGAGACCAGGTTTGTTTTTGCTGGCGACTTCAAAGCCATTCTTTTCAATGGAAGGAAAGGCTCTTGCCTGATTTGGGGTCAGCCTGGCCTCGAGGCTGCTCTTGCACTCCAGCAGTCGTATTTTGCCCTTGTGCTCCTTCACCAAGTCCATGACTACCCGAAGAGGCTTGCCGTTTGCCTTTAGAATTGGGTTTCCACTTGCATCCAAAGGCTTGATATAGACATGTCTTGTGATCGGAAGCCTACTTGCTCCTGCTACCTTACCTTCAAAAAGTGAACCTCCAATCTTGTTCTCCTGCAACTGCTTCATCAGCTTCTCGAGTAGCGACATCTGGGTACTCACCTATGCTCAGGACACACCCTCTTACCTTGTGAGCCTGCGCAGCTTCAACAATTCTGCGGCATTGCAAGCAATGGGACTTTCACAGGTTTGGTCCATACATGTTTGGAAAAAAAACCTTCGAATCAAATGATGGTACTGGATGATACAGGTGATTTATGGCGATTTTGTGTCTTTCCTCCCCTGGCCGAGGAGCTGACCGTACTTTGAGGAACCAGGTGCCATTGGTGTTAATTGACCTCAAGGCCGAGATTTGTAACTGCTGAAGTGTTCCCATGCTGTTGGAACTGTTACCTCTAATGCTTTCCGACCGACGAAGAAATGTTGAGTCTCAAGGGTTTCAACATGGAGTCGGACAGTTTGGTCAGAAAGCAGTTTAGTTGTCAAGTGAAAACATCAACCGCTAAGCAGTTGCTATGCGCGGCTGTTTTCTCTATATATTTTTTTGGGGATGCGTCCCAAAATCTTATTGTGTTAATACATCCCAAGTGCTGCAGGGCCCAATGTCTTTCAACATGGCACATCGGAACATCGCAAAACATCTCTCTTAAAAATCATGTTTGGGGGCTCGGAAGACAATCTCCCTGGCAAGATCTTCCAAGATGTTTGGATCGTGTTTGCTTGAACATATCATGCAGCGAGCTGTTTCCATTTGATTCAGCTGCTCCTTGAGTTCATTTTTTCACGGCTAGTCAACCTGCCCCCCCAACATACCCCCCCACAGAAAGAAGGCCTTATGATCCGGGCTTATTAACTATTGGTTTCGCTTAGTACCTATCTCTCCTTGGAAGTCATTGGATGTTTATCTTTATGTCTTCATACTACTATCTGTTCTTATACAGGGGACATTGTCTGCCAATCACTTACAAACGGGCATAGATCTGCCCAAAACAGTGAAAATTTGGTTGTTTTTTTAGCTTTCCCACATGTGTGTATGTGGGCCTGAAGCGGATCCTCTGCCGTTCCATCGACCACCCCCTTCCAGTGTCCACCCACTCCGAAGATAGATCATTTTGGTATAGATGGAAAGGATGTCCTGACAAATTTCTTTATGAGAGATAAAGGAATGTCCCAGAAGAGGCCAGTCTTTCCTCCTATTTTGTCGCAGGTATATACACTAATATATTTACAGTGGGGTTTTACAGTATACATCCCAGGTGGTTTGGGATTTCTGAACCATCAACAGTAGTTCAAGAAGAAAACGCGGATTTGGTGCATATGAAGCTCCCATTCCTACCTTCCTGGGGCTCCGGACTACACCAATCCAAACAATTCTCATGGCGAAAGCTCCAAGGCCAAAAAACGACTCAAAAAATCGTGAATCGCAACTCAGCAATGAAGAATTGCAGCGCTGCTGGCTCTGTGTTTTGCCTTTTAGGAATTTGTGTAAGAATATTTGTATACTATACATAATATATAATATACACAAAATAATGTATGAATATACAATATCATGTATATATATGTATATATTTATATAAGGGCAAAAGACTCAACTCTTTTCAGAATCTATACTCAAAAATGTTTCTTGTGTCCAACTGTGTCTGCCTTTTTAAAAAATCTGTCCCTTGTGTTCCTTTGCCACTTTTCTTACATTGGGCACCAAACAGGTAAGGTGTTCAACTCCCTTCAGCACTGCATTTCTGAGGTGTTAGGCTTCCCGTTTTAGGAAACCCTCGAATAGCACCTCCATCTGAGCCATACCCCAACGAAAGGCCACGAACAACAAGATGATCGATGCTGTGCCGTGGGATTTCTCAAAAGATTGGAGTCCATGTAGCACTTCTGCGAATTGTGAAAAATGAATGACAAAAACAGCTTCAAAAAATAAGCAACAAACAAACATCCAAGAAACCACTTTCAGGGGGAAAAACTTACCACAAACGTCCAAATCCTAAAAGCTTTTTCCTCCCCATCCCATCACCAAACCAAACACACTCCTAGCCAGGCTTGGCTCTAAAGAATCCACAGCCATCAATGACAACTGACATACCTGGCAGGAGTCCGCGGTAAAACATTTGTTCCACGATGAAGCGACCTGGAAAGTGTGCTCCCCCAACATTTCTACACACACTCACACACCTTTTTGAAAAAAAACACATACAGACAGATTGTGCGATCTTTGATAATAGCTCCATTTCCTCATCCACTGACAAAATGGGATTGGTGATATTTCATCTTTTTATCACATTCACACAAAAAAACACATTAAATTAAACATCTCATTTACTTCAGGTACAAATTGCGCATCCAGTTTACCCTCCTATGAACCTAACATAGATATGGCTTTTTTTCCCAGCCCAGCATGTTTTGAGTCAAATGATTTTCCGAACTTCCCCGGTTTGGAGTGGGATATGTTCTCCCCTTTTACGTTCCCCGTAAAGGAGGGCCTTGGCCTGGCCTTTCCAGTGTCCTTCAGTTGAAGTTCTGGGCCAGCATGTGTTGTTTGTTTTCTCACAAGTTCATGTAAGTTGGATAAAACATGACTCCATGACATGAATTAATGGTAGAAAGTAGAAAGTCACCAAACTTTTTTGTTTTCTTTGATGAAAAAAAACATTTGGGGAACTTGCTGATGCCCTTTCGTTGCGTCCTTTCCGCTCAATAGGGCCACCAGCCACTTGAAAACCACCTCAGCTTGTTTCCACTTTCCAGGTTGCAATCGCTTGGTGGACTGAATCACTCAAAATTTGAATTGGTTGCCGTTTTCCAATGAGAGTAAAACTTGGATTCAATTCATGGCTAAAGGGCATCTGGAATATTCGGATTCAAATATTTTCTTGAAATTCTTTGGACCCAACTACCTCACGGTACCTGTTGGCACACCCAGAAATTTCCAATCCATCAAAGCACACCAGAAACTAAAAATTTGGTGACGGCCCCACATCCCCGAAACAAATATTTGTAGAAGCGTCATCCATGCTCCAGCAAAGCATAACATTAAAGAAAGAAACAAGGCCATCTCTAGGATCAAAAATGCTTGGCGTGTTCCATGTATCAAAAATAAGGACGGAGCCCTGCACTTTTAAAAATACTGTCTGGGAAGCAAAAAACCTGTTCCAATTGCAAAATACATCTAGAAATGGTAGCTTTTCCACTTCATATGTCCACGTTTACCAGATGTTACAAGCTCCCAAGGCACAGCAAAGTAGAAGGCCCCCTTGCTCCTCCAGTCCTGTGGGGATGATATTTCCCTAGTCTTTTTCATTTAAGATGTGTTTTTTCAAAAGATTCTTGGCCAACCATGGGAGACGAACTATCGGCTGAACAGTCAAAAAATAAACAATTTCTAGGAGCACCAAACAGCGACTTTGACAAAGACACAAAGATGACCATGAACACAGTTTCAAGGGGCTTACCAAAATCATGAGGAAGGGTCGCATCAACAAATCTAAAAAGAACTAACTATATACACAACTTGTGTGTGTGTGTGTTGCCCCCACTTACCCCACGGGTGTCCTTCACCAAAAGTTGGCACATAGAACAAGATCTGCTGAAACCGTCCTCTCAAAACCATGCCATTAATGCCTTGCTTCCGTTGCACCGGTGGAGCTTGCGAGAGTCGTCGGGTGCCACGCCGTGGCGAGGGTGGAGCGTAGGATTGTCGAGGACCCTGTAAAGCCATGACGGTGCTCTTCAAGGTCATAAGGTATACAACCAGGGCGCCTAAGATGGTGAAATCCAAAAAAGACAGCCTTGAAAAGTCGGGCCTGCCTATGATGTTTGCAGGGGAAATATATATGTAATTTGTTTTTAAAAAAATATATATAATTCCGTTTTTTGTTGGACAGTGTTTGATGGTTTTTGTGTCTTTATGACATTTTATGATGCAGTCACAGTGTATCTGTGAAGTTTCATGTGGTTTTTCTGAGGGCCTGAGTATCTTAGGAACCACACCAATGTTCTAGAATCCTCAAGAAAGAGCCTTCCGGCAGTTGGATGTCCCACGGAAAGAATCAACTCAAGGTATTTAGAATTCACCTCAACCAGCGGTTGTGCCAAGGTGCTAAAGAGATTCCAATGTGCCAAGATTTGCAAATGTCCCAACAATAGCGATGTTTCTGGACACTTTTGTTTGGTGTAACGTATCTTGGCACAAGGATTGTTTTCTTCTCCAAAGAAGCGCAATAAAATCAACTCCTGTTGTCGATCTGACAGCAGCACATGCCTCAGCTTCACTAGTCCATTTTCTAAACAAAAAAATCGCCAGATTCATGTGAGATGAAATGGGAATGTTCCGGAAAATGCCATTTATGTGTGTGTGTGTGTGTGTGTGTCCAAGTGTGTATCTAAGACCGATAGCCAGCAGGTTGAGCTAAGTAGATGTAAGATGATGTAAGTAACCGCAACTTCTAATTATTCAATTTCTGAACATATTCTTTAAGAAGGGGGCAGTGGCCCACTCGTTAGTCCACTGTCAACGAAGCTACTCATGAGCTGGGAGGATGTCGGAACTGATCATTCCGACGTACCCGCACCAAAGAAAGTTGTGATGTTCAAAACCAGTGTTAATCCCTCTTCCTTTACTTTGTGGTTAATGTTTGTAAGTAAACAATGGATCACATTCCACATCTCACATCGTGACATAAAACTTGACACTGGTCTCTGACCTTTTGTCAGTGTGCGTGTGTGTGTCTGTGTGTTTTTTGGGTGGTTTTTCCAAAAAAAGATGCAAGAACTGGTCAGGTGTCTTGGAATCCTTTTCAACACCAAGGGGCTGTAAGCTATACCGCAACAATTGAAGCTCCTCTTCCTGAACCAAATGAAGTTCTTGAGTTCCAATATCCAAACGCACCAAGACCTTCTCTCTTCCTTGCACATTTTGCAAGAGCCTCACAGAAAGCCCTGCAGCCATCAACTCCACCGAAGTCTTTGGTGTGGGATTCACGTCCGACTCGTCGACCTCCGGATCCACGCGAACCGCACCACTGGGAGTGTTCAAGCTGCGGAAGAGCATGGATAATAAACTGACATCGTATTGGCTCACATGCAACATCACCTCTGACATGTCGATCTTGAAGTGCAGTTCCTCTTTGGACTCGGCGCAAAAGTGTAGTTTTTGAAGGGAAATGGTGAAATAGTTGGCTTTTCATCACTTTGACTTTGTGGAGTTTGGTCGCAAGTTATGTATCATGGAGCATACCAAAGGCATGTTCAAGAGTTTCTAGCAAAGCAAAAAGAATCCCTCAACCCTCAACACCTCAACTGCTTCCAACTTCATCAGAGGCCATCACCCCTCTTCCAATCCCCCCATGGGTCCTCCTCTTGTGAGACACGACATGTTACCTTTTCACATGCCAGCAGTATCGGTCGCCCCTGGTGTTGCGTCAAATCCACATCTGCGAAGCTCGTCTTTAGCAGGTGCCGCGCGGGATCCTGGCGGAGGGAAAGGTGACCAACCATGGAGTTTTTTTTATGGCTTAGTAATCATTGGTTTCCCTTAGTAAGGCCTCATTAAACCCTTATTTTTGGGGGGTACGTTGGGGGGGTTGGTTGACCAACCATGATTTTAGATTTTGAACAAAGTTCCCTCCAACATCAGGGGCTTGCAAAAAAAAATCTGGAAATGCCAAGATTTTGCTGCTGTTTTTATAGCAAGCTAACTAGAAATTCCCATTTCGTCACGGATGCCCTTGAATCTGCCACCTCAACCACTCCCTTCAACCAAGGCACTTCTGGCAAGAGCCAGGCAGAGAGCTGTTTGGCTGAAATCAACTTGGATGACACTGTATGGCTTTCTTTGGTGGGATGCGTCCTTCGGCTCAAAGGTATCAGGATGTCATTAATATCTTTGGTTGGAATGGGAAATCAAAGATCTTGCCTGTGCACAACGGAAAAAAAGATGTATTTGGAACAAGTATTCTGGTCTGGGTCCCGATAACCCATCAACAAACCTCTGAAGCCTACAAAAGCATGTGCCATAGGAAACTGGTGGCAAAAAAGTCATGTCCTGGACATGCCTGGAGTAACTTTCCAAAAAACCGAACCCATGAAGAAAACTCTCCCCATACCAAAAGCCCCCCACAAACTTCCAGCATCTCAGTGTCCTCAACATGCCTTCGGAGGGGTCCAAAAATTCATCCGCTTTCAACAACGGGCTCTCGGTGGGCTCACACTGCACTCGCAATTGCATCACTAAAAGGCCTGCTTTGCAGGTCAGGCCGGTGAAGCTCCCAGGATTGACCCTCCAAATGGGTGCTTTTCCGAAAATAGTGGGTAAAATCCCCCAAAATCATCCATTGAAAAATAGGAATTTTCCATCATAAACCATCCATTTTGGGGTATATACCCCTATTTTTGGAAACACCCAAATCTATATACAACTTGCAATTTCATCAACTTCATGGCAGTTTCTCAGATTGGACAAAAAATCCGACAAAATTCCCATGGAGTTTTCAACTCTTTTTGGCTCCCCCCAAAACACATGGTTGTTGCACCTTCTAATGTGGGTCCGAGGACACGATCCTGGCGCAATCGAGATCTCGGGAGAAGACTCCAATAGATCAGCAATATCGAAATCTGATACTGAATTATTTCCAGCACCCATGAACATAAACATGAAACCCAAAAATGGAGGTTTGGAAGATGATGTTCCTTTTCAATTGGGTGATTTTTAGGTTCCATGTTAATTTTCCAGGGTGTATGTTTAGATAATGTACAGATACCAATATATCAACAATCAGATACAATAGATCTGCATAAATACAAGAAATTAGATATATACTTTTGTTCAACTATTTATACACATGTACACCATCTGGAAACACTCATCTCTGTCGGAAAGCTTCTCATTCACGGCCTCGGCTCCATCGATACTTCGGGCACATGGTACGACCAACGTCAAAGGCGCCTTGTTGGTCGATGCGTTTCGGAGCAGGCATTGGGTACTTACAACTTGCGGTTGTCCCCCTGCCCAGGATTCCAGTCACCACCAAGGATTGTTATTTTTGATAGGCAATCCCAACCTAAACCTTTGCCACGATTGCATCCTGGGGGGGACAACCCCAACATGAAATTGAAAACCTTAGTTCAAAAACCGGGTGGACATCTTCGACTTGCCACAGACATTTATTCAAGATCGAGTATATACAATATAAATGTTTGTCCTTTGTTCCAATTGGATGCTGTTTGGCCAACACAAATGCAACACAAAACAAAAAGAAAAACAGCAAAACCTCCCACAAAGGTATCATATCTCATTCCAAAAAATCCTTGGCAGCCACAAAAGCACATCAAAAATATGCATCCACGCGTAACCTGCAAGGGGAAAAAAAAACATCTCCTCCATCCTGGCCGTTTGGTAAACCCAAGTGACGTTGAGGGCGTTGATGCGCAGATCTGTGCCAGGTGGATTCGAGGACGCAGGCAACGAAAACTCGTCGTTCACCGCCCGGATGGTGCCCAGGATCCTAGGTGTGTAACCATTCAAATATGCGTGTCTTCTGATGGTTATGATGGTTATGATGGGTTGTGATGTTATGATGGTGATGTAAATTCTGATGGCTTATGATGGTGATGTGATTCTGATGGTGATGTGATGGTGCTGTGATGCTGAAATTTAAAAAAAGTGGCTTCCAATGGGTCCATGATTGTGTGTCTTCCATCTTTCTGAAGAGTTTTTTCAACCAGCTTAAGGATTGAACCATTTTCAACCAGTGACAGGTTTGTCCCACCCCACTGAGAATCCCAGCCCCACCAATGCTGAAAACTGATCCTGCCAAGGTCAAAGCGACATAGAAAAAAATCAACCTTGGACATTCAAAGGTTGATTCAAGGGATCGCAACTTTTGGAAATAAATATGAAATAAACACCTTTCCAGACTCCAAAATCATTCCAATCATGCCATCTTCATGCCATCTTCGAAGACTCATTCAGACTACATCTTCCGCTTCAAAACCCCGCCTCTTCGCTCAAAGTATCTTCATCGATGGTGACAGGCCTCAAGATGACAGAAAACAGACCAAAACATGGTTGGCAACAAGTTGGGAAATGTTCACTTCCAATGACTTCAAAATGGTGAAGTAAGAAAGCTTTCAGGATCACATGGGAAGCAACAACCAGTACCAGTGGATCTATGGCTAATGAACGTTCCTCCATGTTGTCCATCATAGCCTAGGCATTCCATTCTTTATCTATCAATACATCCTCATGTGAGGATGTAACAACCACAAATACTTTCAAAAAGTGAAGTCCTCCCCAACCCTTCCAATGTCCAAGCATTTTTGTTTCCCTTTTTCTTCTCCAACACGCCAAGGGACATAAACAGCAATGAGCTGCGTCGCTGCTTTGGGCTCCCGTCTGAAGTCGTTCGTTCCAGTAGGATCTCCTTCAGCTTCACGGGATTCCACAAAAATCTGTTTTCCAAGAAGTATTGGCTGCATTTTTGGTGTTCTGTTCGACGCCCACAACATGTATAGATGCTTGCGAAGGGAAAAAAAAACCTGACCCAACAGGAAACACCATCGAGATTGACCCCTACAACTCCTCGACTGATGTCTAAGTGATATCTATTGCATATCCACCCAGGAATCTCAAGATTCTTTATGGCCAGGGTTTGAAAAACTCCAACTTTGACTCTCTACAAGCCCTTGTAGGATTAGTGGAATATTCAAAGGTTCCCAAGTTGCGGAAGGTGTTACCGATGAGACTTCGCAAACCTTTCGGTGGCTCGCTTCGAGTCGAAGTAAAATCTTGCTAAGCCCCAAAACTTGCTAAGCCCGGTTGTATATAATAAATCTATATATGGTTTCACAAGTGCAGAATATAAATTTCATACCAATATCAAGATCCATGTTGCTGCTCCATCCAACTGCCCAGCTCCTCCTCCTGACTGGTCACCTCCAATAGTTCCAGCTGTAGCTGTCCGACCAGCTCTAACACATCCAACACCAACGGATAGGACACGCAAGCGTGTAGAAGGCCTGCAGCTTGTATTATCGGGAAAGCATCAGCTTTGGAAGGGAGTTGTTTTTTCCGCAGAGGTGACCGAAATCTGTGGGGCCTACCTAAAGTACGATTCACGGCTGGCGAGTCTGGCCTTCTCTCTATGATCCTTGATGATGTACATATGTATCTTTGATGATACATCAACCTGACAATGATAATCTCCATCCATTGTGATGATTCCGATGATAATGGTTGTCATGACCATCATCATCATCATCATCATCATCATCATCATCATCACCACCTCCCCATGACCATCAAGCTAATAAGTACGTCCACAACTTCCTGCAGAGAACCCCACCTCCAATATCCAGGTACCAACGAGGAGACCGTAAATCAGCCATTTCAGCATCATCCGGCTCTTGCAAATCCTTGTGTGGTGAGTCCCAGATGCTGGGTGGAACCAGTAAATTTTGTAAAGTTGGATGTTGGATATCAAACATGTTGCAAGATTCTAGCAACACATTCCTGTCTTAGGGCTGAAAATGAGGATTGATGAGTCTGGATCAAAAAAATCTCCAAAAAAAAAACTTCATGTCGCCAAATCTCCCGCATCTCCAAGTCAATTCCACTTCCACCCTTCCCTTTCAAACATTTGTTGAAAAGCCAAGTATCCATAACCAAAGTTGCAACACCCACAACCCGCAACAAAGGTGGTTCACCAAAGGTCATGGCTTTACCCCAAGTTGCCACTGTGCTGCTACCCTGGCTGCTGCTGTTGCTACTTCGCTGCGACAACGTGGAATCCCGTTGCGTAGTTACCGAGAGCGGCCGGCGCCGGAGCTCGCAGTCGGACAAGGCCAGGTTGAGGGACAAGGGTTTCCTGAAAGAAACGGCAAGCTCGTTTTTTGTTTTGGGAAATCAAAAATTGGTTGTTGAATTTGGAAGAAATTGGAAAAAACAAATGGAAATGATGATGGAAAAGTTGGATTCGGGATGCATGTACAAATCTGCTTCAAAGGCTTGTTTTGCTTAGATGAAGAAGTCTTCTCTGCCAGTGTAATCCAAGATGCAAATCCGGAGCATCATGCACACCCAAGTCCACCACAATACCTGTGACTTTTACATAGCTGCCGGTGTTGGTGGGCCCATAAAGCATGGAACAAATAATTCACATTCACATGGATGGCAAACAAAGTTGGGCGTTTTTTTTCAAGTTCCACTCAGCTTCTACATGACCTCAACATCATCCATCATTATCGTCTCAAGGGCACGTGATTCCAAAGAAGTTGGCAACACTGCAAGGGACGAAGTTTCACTTTGGAGTTCCACTTCACCTGCAGCAAATTGGCAAAGACTTCGTCAAAATTTTGTCATGGATTCATCTCTTTGGGCTTCACTTGAATCTGTTTTTCTTTTTTCGTGTCTTGTTAGGTCATCCAACACATTTGGAAGTCCTCATCTTCCCTATACTCAGCTTCCCGGCTGCAGGTGATGTTCACCATCAAGGCAAAGGTATGACGGGCCTGGTGTCTAGGTGGAGCGAACAGGCCACGGGGAACAATCCAACCTGATTTGGGATGTAGAAGTATCACCTAACCAAAATCTATAAATTAATACATAACTAGGAAACTTACCTTCAACTGATGGCCTGTTTTTTTTCCGGAAGACAACGGGTACCATATCCAGAGATGTTGGAAAAGATTTCGCAAGGGGCAGATTGGGGGGAAAAGGGGGGATAAAAAGGTGTAACTGCAATAATTCCCCCTGAATTCAGGTCCTTCAAAGGATTCCCTTCACGCTTGAGGCTCCCGGCCGTCGGATCGGACAGTAAGGTCTCATAAGAGGTACGAGTCTCGGAGCAAATGCACTGTTGGGAGGCGAGCACCAAACCACCTGAGCAACACAAAGCTTTGCCCGAAAAAATGGGGTGGAGCTTAATATAAAACGCCAGAAAGCATATTCAGATCCCTTTTTGTGCTTTGTGTGTATGGGATGTTTCAGGAATATTGGCTTAATTCTATCATGAAGCAACTCTGGAATGCGACAATCTTAGCTTACAGCTGATGCAAGGTTGTTTGGTGGCAAATCATAGCATATACAAGCATAGCTAGTTCAACAACATGAGTGCACATTCTCAATTCAAAAAATGAGGAGGATAATACCATCAAACATTCCGAAAAGCATCCAGTGGCAGTTGCACAATCTGGCATTCCCGCAAAACTATTTCCAAGTACACAAATCAAGTTGTATGTTTTCGAAGAAAGTGGTGACGACATTGTGACCTCTACGCTCCCCTTTGACCTCCCGTAAACATCAAAATAACCCATCTTCAGCGGCTCAGTTCCAGACCGTTTTCTTCAACCACCTGAGTCTTGCTGAATGTATCATGTGTTCTCCAATTTTGTTATATAGTAGATGTGCAACTTATTTGCAACCCTACCTCGTGCCGCCTGTGAAAGTAGTTTCAAACATATAAGTCTTGAAAAAAAGGCTTCGGCTTGGAATTTTCAACAATACAGGGGGCTGATTAATCATATTATTTACATGAACATATAACAACCATCAAGTGGCCAGCAATCTCGCCCGCCATTCACTGAGCCCAGATGCATTGCCAGGATTCAGCAGCGCCAAACGCCTCTCCCGCAAGGTCTCTCGGACTTGATGCTTCGCTTCAAAACCAGCCTCGTTTGTCAAGCCGCACGAAAGTCCCACCACAAATATGTAGTCAATATAAGTCACACATCAATCTGGGCACAAATACATTTAGATATATATTGCCGCAGGAAATGGACTTGCAGTATAACTACTACCCAAACACTACCTCTTTAATTCGAAATGTACAAAGAAAAACATGATTTCCAAAAGCAACCAGGAACCAGCCAACATCCAAAAAAATGAATCCTTCCCCAAGTCAGCGGATTCCAAGAAAGTCACCAAAGATGGATCTTCACAGCTTGGTTTCTCCACTTCAGCATCACCTGAACGCACCTTGGCCGTGCCGAAAGGGCCGGGGATCGCTACAAAAACCTCCGTTTTCATTGGGAAATGTTGAGAAATGCGGTTGAGAAATGATGTTATGGGTAGATTGTCCCTTCCTGCCATGATCATGGCTCAGTGGAAAATGACCCAAGGCTTGTGTAGGAAAATATCGTCTTGGAGGGATCAGATAACTACTTCAACGTGGCAGCTAATTGAAGCCAAGAGTGTCCCTCTCAAACTAACAAAGCGATACAAAACCTTCTTGTTGGATTTGCAGAAGTCTAATTAAATTCTCACCAAGAAAAACAAAAACAAACACTTCTCCATTTCCAACAAAAAAAAAGTGCCAAGAGCCAGCTCCCAAAAATGAAACAGAAACCCTTCAACATCCACCAACCAACAAGAAACACACACCGGGGACCCAAACACCAACCACCAACGTTCCACCCCCCGGCCCGGCGCCTCCGCGGGTGAAGCGTCCAAGAGCCTTGGCAATCGTTGGAGCCAACCGCGGCGGTAGCAGCTACCAGGGCCTTGGAGGATGGAAGCAATGGTGGGTTTTTTTACAAAGCTCAGTGGATGATACTTTCCTACCAAACAGGTACAACATTGATGTATACTTAATTATATTTATATATGATGTATACATGATGTATGATGTGTGTGATAATTTCTAAGGGTTCCACTATACTTCAAACTTCAAAAGAAGAGAAGTGATAACCCCAAGATTCAGCAAAGGGAATCTACTACTGAAAACATATTAGTTCTTGAATCATAGTTGGATGAACTTTGGCAACCAACAAAAAACCACCGACTCGAAACCATCTCATCTTAAAAAGGTGATCTCTTTCATGCCCTTTGTTTTTTCCAATTCCTTCACCGACATCTTCCTTGTTTTTCTGGATCCTTCAATCAAAAACCACACCTGAGTGAAGATTCACGCCATTCTCGTCGCTCTCCATCTCATCAGACTCTGTCTGACTGAGGCGACTCGCTAATGCCTCACAGTGAATCCATGGGATGATACAAGGATGGCTCAAATGGATCAACAAACCAAACGGCAACTCATCTTTGTGAAACATCTTGAAAACACACTAGTAACACCTATCAGACTGGAAAGTTTGGAATGGGGAAACGTAAACGGAGTTGGTACTGGGAACAAAAGAAGAATTCTGAATAATTTGGATCTCTCACAAACCCATTCTTCCAATTGTCAAGGGCAGGCTAGCATTCCCAAACTGAAACCATTTCTGTTATTTTCTGCATAGTTCGTGGACAGCGGTGCCACTTGATGAAAAGGGCACAGTAAATGAAAGTCACATTCCTCCACACTTCCTTGCATTGGGTGAACGAACACCCAAAACTAAAATGATTTCCTACTTCAGTGTACATCAGGCCAGTCGTACTCTACATCAAGAAACTGATGCATTTGTCTAGTTTTAAGTCGAAGCAAACAGTCATTCTGCTATTTGAACATCTGATATCTGTATATGTATATGTAAAATACACATTACAAATGCATATTGCTGTGCTTGTATAAATTAAAGAGCGTAAAATTTATGTAGGAGACTCGAGCAGAAGAATCGCGTGAAACGTTCGTGTTCCATTATTTTCCACATCATTTCAAATTGAAACACGTAAAAAATCATGCTGATCCTACATCAGCTGACAGGTTTATACAGATCATCTCATCTAGACCTATCATCCATCTCTGCACATACCAAGTTACATCCTTTCCCACCCCCCTCGACCTCTCGAAAGGCAAACCACCGACTCCAACCTCTGTTTTTTCCCGTATCAACTGGTGGAACACCGGATATTGGAAAGCAGGATGAGAAAAAATGAACCCAACCATCACATAAGAATATTCAATGTTTAATAGTAACAAAAGCCACCTGTTAATAATGTATATCATGTATATATATATAGAGATATGTATAGTATATTTGCAACCATATGATCAATGTACGGTGTATACAAATATACATCCAGCGTTTTTCAATCGACCGCCCAAACAAAAACAAGAGCCTTATGGTTGAATGGGGGTCTCTTTTGGGAACCTTTTAAAACATCTAGAAATCCAGACACCATCAAGATCTGCTACCAGTTCCACATCTGTTCTCAGGTCAGCCGAGGTTCAAAGACCGTGAGAAGTGAAAAAGGCGACTTGTGCGATGCTGGCACGCACCGGGCATGACCTGATGAGGCTCCAAATGAACTGCTGTGTGACACACAACCAAGGCAGCAAGGAAAATAGACAAACTAAATCAATACTCAATTTTTTTTCCAAAAGTCGTCCTGTCATGAGTCTTGGACCCGTCCACAAATCTGCCAAAGTATCAAGTAACACCAACTAAGGCTGCTCCGAAAAAGCATCTGTACAAAAACTGATCCAGCAGCTGCACATTGCCTGCAACTCGATTACACCTCCCGGATGTTTGTGACCTGATCCCAGTTGTACATAATGTACTCTGTGCCAGAATCACGGCCCAACAGCTTCACAGAGTCGAATCCCTGCCGCTTGAGGTGGTCATGGGACTCACTCGCAGAGCAGTGTGCCACTTTCATGGCACCATGCTGGTGGGCCTTTCTCCTTGCCTCACTTGGACTTCCTGCAAAGTAGATCCCGCCACCTGCAAGTCCATCTGGTCTCATGGTACAGCTCCAAGCATGCAGAAGAATCTCCTCATATTGTGGGCGTGTGAAGCTCTCAAAGTAACGCATAGGCTGCCGACATGGCCCAAAACTTCGAGGATGAATAAATTGCACAAATTAAGGCAACCTGCGCAGATTGTTTCTGCGAATTGGATTGTGCTGAATGCATGTCCACGAGCGAGGGCGCCGCGGTGGATGCGAAGGACAACGGAAGCCGGCCTGCGCATTCACCACGGCACCCTCCTTAATTTGTGCAATTTTTTATCCTCGAACACATGTAGTGGCACTGGTCTCATTGGCCCCATGGGCCCCAGCATTGGCCCCATTGGCCCGATCACAGCCATAACATCCCCATTGGCTCACCGCCATGGGTCACCAGCACTGGTTGAATGGCACCCATGCCACCCATGCCACCCATGCCACCCATGCCACCCATCATGCCGCCCATGCCGCCCATGTCAAAGGGACCTCCAAACGTGGCTGCGGAAAGTCAGGAGAGTCACTACGGGTTCTCGAGCCGACGGAGCTGCAAGTGGATTCAATCAGCACAAAAGATTTGAGCCTGGAAAACTGTGCAGAGTCCGTTCTAGCTCAATGCCTGATGCCAGCATCATCGCAATTCCGTTTCTGACATCTCAATCCCAAGTTCGATCCTTCGGTTGCACCCCACAAGGCTCGCACGTTGAAGTCACAGCCAAGCTCACGGTGGGGAGCTCTTCCATCTCCTAGTGACTTCTCAAGACACAGAAGACATGATGATGCACATCTCTGAAGAAAAAGTCCTGACTTTCGGATGAGATTCCCAGAAACCCCAAATTTCATCCAAAAATTGTCTCCAAAGTTTGCAAATGTGCCAACTTTTAGGATCTTCTCCAAATGATTCACTACAAAAGTCTCCCAAACTGCATGAATGTCCCCCAGTGAAGCCCACCTCAAAGGTCTTGGCCATGGCACGTGGCCGAGACCAATCAGGCAACTCCTTGCGACCTTTCACCTCCGCAAAGGTGTGGAGTGGTTAGTCAGGTGCCATCTGGCACAGCCTTGCCCTTCTTTTATGATCTCGATCATTCGTGAAAACACTACATTGCTAAGAGCCTTGACTATTGGAAAAAACACACTCCTCATCCTCATCGTCTTCTTCATCTTCTTCCTCTTCTTCTTCTTTCTTTTCTTGATTCTTCTTTCTTCTCACCATAGTCGTATCATTCAGGTCTACCGGTCTACCCTTCAAAAAAGGTCCCGTGCTCGCCTTCCGTTGCTGAGCAAAAGTGAATTCCAAGCCCAGCTCTTCACAAGGCCCAATACATGCAGCAGAACGCCTCACATCGAACCACCGAAGGATGGGAGAGGAGAAACCCTCCTGTGGAATCGCCCAATGGTCGCTTCTGAAGCTTGGATAAAAAACAAGAAATCCCCATCTTTGTTTAGGAAACACTTCAAAAAAAGCACTGAAGGAACACCAAAAAACAGCTCCATGATGACCCATCTTTCAATCCTTCCCCCCAAAAAACACCCCACCACCATTGGTCCACCACCATGGGAAGCCAGACCCATCCACTTCACAGGAGGCCGTCAACTCTAGGAGGCGAAAATCCAGGTGCCAAGCCTCATCCCAAGGGCCAACCAGCTGTTGGATGGTGCAAAATTCCCCGTAAATGATGGGATAAACGGATCCCAACCTCAACTGGTGAAATGATAAATGGATTTCTGAAGCATCAACAGCTATCATTCGATCGATCACGTGATCTGGAACAAAAACAAAAATGATCATCACAACAATTGCACCTCATGACACATCTCTGTGAGATGTCATGTAGAGATTTAAGAGCTTCTGTTCGTCGATCCCATTGCCATACCATCCAGTACAGTACCATTTGTTGGATCTTAATCTATCTTCATCTTAGCAACTCATGATTTCCATATTCAGAGATGGGATACCTGGGACGACAGCCTTGCCTGTCCAACCAACTGGAAAATTCCAAGAGCACCCCGTACCCTGAATTTGTCCAGCCTGGCTAGGATTCAAAATCTCATTCAGATTGACTCCGTCACGAATCTCCAGGCCACTTCCAGTCAAACTGATCTGGCCACTGTCCTGCCAGCAGATATGGCTCCTTTGACATGACCATTATTTTCAACAATAAACTCCTTCCAGAAAGATGACCCACATTCATTCCCTCCATCGTGTTAGCTCTTTCACCAGTCTCCCTGGCCATGCCACTTAAAAAATGCGGGTTTCTATCACTTACATGGTACGAGTGTTCTTCAAACAGGCACCCCGGAAGCCTCTTCGAGGATCAGCTGAAAACCCTGGTCAACACCATCCGTAGAGTGGGCAGCACCTAGCAATCAATCGCGAAGCAAAAGAACGCTGCTGCGACATTGGATCAGTGCAGCTGCAGCTGCCTCCAAGCTTGAATTCAAGATCTGGCATGGAACCGCTCTGATCAATGGCAGCCTCAAGAAGGCACCAATGCAGAGCAAAGGAGCTGGCCGGTCGGTAAAGGCATCAATATACTACTGTTCTCCTGCTTGCTGATCATACTTGAACCAGCCATTTATGGTAGGGCAATGTTCGAGTACAGAACCAATGGACATCACATTGAAAACTTGTACAGCCCTCAAGGCTTGTCACTGCAACGAAGACACTCCTTGGCCTCCGAACTTCACAAAAATCCATCATCTTCGCATAATATTCCAACTTCCCAGAAAAAGAGATGCATCAATCGTCCGTCCTGATAGTCTAAGTGATTCTAATGCACTTCCCGCCTGCACACCCTGAACAATTCATCCCTGTCGTCAACTCCTGAGTTTGCCGGGACTCCCGAGCCGTTCCCAACAAGCGTCGGGCCAGATCCAAGACCTGCCCCGGTGTCTCTGGTGTTTGGAGGCTTCACCAAATATGTGCTAAACCCATCTTTTTGTCGAAAGACTTCAAAAAGATTTCACCGCATCAATTAAAACCAACAGGGGTCCACTTGAGTGTTTTCAAACACACAAACTTTGGACACACCAATTTTTGTTGACTCTAAAAAAAAGTTGTTTTATTCTTGGCCATCTTCGGAAAAACCTCACCCAGACCTTTGCAACATCAACATCGGGGGCCCCACCTCCTCTTCATGAGCGACCAGAGTTGCTACCTCATCATGCCATCATGGGAAACGCCGGGATAAGGGGGTGAAACCAAGGGTTACACCACCGGACCTTAGGTTTCGTACTGTTGATGGTTCAGAAATCCCAAGGCCAACCACCTGGGGGATGGTGCTAAAACCTTGTAAAGAATGGGATAACCTACCGGTTCTCCGCTGGTGCAGGATTTCTGAACCATCAACTGTAGGTGTTTCATGAAATCTACATATATACAGACCAGTATGGTATGGTGTATGAAAATACGAAATGTACATATTCATCGTAGAAGGTTGTTTCACAATGAAGCTGATGCTTTTGCGAAACAAGATTCAACATGCTCTGTGAGTCTTCAAATTTTCGACAAAAACACCATGCCAAAGAGATCCCATCCCCATATCGCAAGCATTATGCCTTGTGATATTCCAATCCAAAGAATCTATCTATATAGACATATATCCATGACACCCCCGAAGATTAACATAGAACCTGAAAATGATGGTTTGGAAGATGATTTTCCTCTTCCAGGGGTCTATTCTCAGGTTCCATGTTAATCTTCCGGGGTGTATCCATCATTATCCTCACCTTTCTCTTCCCAACAGCTGTGTTGTTTTCCCACGTGTTCGAGGCACCTTGAACTTTTGTGCCGCTTCTCTACTCTGAAGTTCAGGAGCTTCATCCCTTAAAAGCTGCTCCCAGTCCTCACTGGAAGAAATTTCAAGGATGGCAATGGCAACTTCAAATGGCAGCCCAATGTCTTGGGCTTTTTGTAACTTATATACAGTATATATACATATGTTTCATATAACTATTAGTTCAAAATATTTGGGGACGAAAGTACTGCTGATTTTTTCAGCAAATTCATTTTTTGGTGGATTTGCCCTTGGCCCAGCCATTTCCATCAACGGCAGTCCTTGTAGGGTCGCATCTTCGCCTTGACGACCAACTGCCGTGCCTGCTTGAGATTTCAACGGCAAAAGTGGGATATTTTGGGATTTTTGTGTCAGACATGTATCGGGTCTTACCAGTCTTACAGACTGGACTTGGTGTTTCAATGCTAGTCCTCTTTCTTGTGCTCCAAAGTCCAAATGAATAAATGCCCTCACACAAGACATTCCCATTAAAGTTGGCACTGCACAAACCCATCGAAGGAGAAAAAAAAACATTTCTGAACAAAAACATCAACTCACCTTCAAATCTGTGTGTTTTTTCTTGTTTTTTTTCTAACCAAAACCTCAGTTCCCATGGGTTTTTGGAAGATTTTTCTATGGTACCAAGGTGCTTCCACCACAATGGTGCAAGAGGATCCTCTCCATCGCAACGAGACCGCCACATCTTCCAGGTATGACTCACCCACCTCAAGTCCCAAGATCCCTGTTGTGTCTGTTGGTCAATTTCCGCCATGCTTTCGGCACAATTATTGGGGGGGGGGGTAGTGTTTCCAACACTTATATGGAATTATGAACAAATTGGCACCCAACAGGTAATAAGTTCAGTTCCCATCATTTCCAGATTGGAATCAAACACCTAAGCCATGTGGTCCTATGAATTGGTGTTTTGCAAACAAAATGCTATTGATTAAAGTACGACACCGTCCCATGTTGAAGCACCTGTCAGAAAAGGTCTAATGTTTGAAGGACCATCTTTTATCCTAACTCTCCTGGACTTTTTCCCAAAAAAAAGGAAGTAACACCCATCTTGGCCCACCTGAAAGGGTAAAAGCACCTCGAGATTTTCGAAGAGTCTCTCCTCGCGGGCTGGTGCAGTCTGCAGCCGATGTCAACCCAACTCGTGGTTGAAAAGCCAAGAAAAAATCCATCTTCTCCGGATCCAACTGCCCAAAGAAGGCGACAACATCGGGACGAATTTTATCCACCAAGTTTTACATCAAAATCAAAGTCTCGCTTGCACCTCCAATGTCTCATTTTCTAAAGCCCAAAGGATTTGGGAAGACAAAATGTCTTTACCGAAACACATCACAGCCATGTGTTCAACCTCTTCAACCAAGTCCTGCAAGTCGAGACGTTGCAATTCCACTGAGCAGCTGGACAGGGAAAACTGGAGCAACTCCACTGGCACTTCCTGGATGGGGCCAACAAAGGCAGGAGGTGAATTGGGGGAACTGGACAGAACATCCAAGTAATCAAATACAATTCATGAAACAAATTCTCATGAAATGATGAATACCTCAAATTGTGCTGAGAAAGTGAGACAAAAAAACAATTGTAAATTTTCTTGCTTTGCTTTGGACACAAAGGCACTTTCTTCGACATTGGAAAGTATTGGCCAGAAGGAAACTGATTTTGGAAAACTCCAGCACCACACCTGCAGGTCCTTCTTTTTGAAAAAATAATGCTTATGTTTCTCTTTGAGTGACTAACTAATGCAATCAACAGCGTTTTGTACACAGGATGTAAACCCATCAAAAATGCGAAACCTATCAGCACCTGCTGCGAAACCCTGTTGGCCTTGACAAACTTCTGGCCATGTTTATGGATCAAATGCGACACCCACTTCCTGCGGGGCAAAAAGTCTGATGGGATGGTTTAAGTTGCAGAACCGTGTGGGTTCGTAAATGGTAGCAGGGTAGTGTACAGTACAGTCCTGAAGAATGATGGCTGGACGACTGCTTCCTTTTGGGATGGTAAATCTTGAGGGACTATGTTAAACTTCCAGGGAGTAATTCGTACAAATGGACTTGAAACTTGTGCAGAATTTCAGGCAGTTGAAATGTGCGCACGATCATCTCACGGATTCCCCCAAGCGTCCTGACCAAAGAGAACATCACATAAAAGCACCAAGAGTGCCAAAGACCTCAAATCCAGACTTTTTTCCAATTAAATCCTGTCGGATGGCCAAAGGTTTCTAAGGCAGCTACGGTCGATAATTTTACAGCCATGCCATCTGCAACCTGCACATCTCTTGTGGTATTGGGCGTTCAAAAAAAAAAATCCAAACACTCTAAACTGCAAAAACATTGGATTTCTACCAATTTGGATGGCCATCAAAAATCAAAAATGGCATTGACATGAACATTAACCAACACTTAAACCGAATGGGAATTACCAGCTTGCGATTGACTAACCCATTAAAAACGGACAAAGCAGTGAGTGGAATTTCCCAAGTCCACACACTGCTCAGGCCCACCTCGTTCATTGCAAGGGGCAACGTCACGACCGACATGGTGAAAAATGGCAAAAACACTTCTACACTTGGATCCTTTGGGTTGAAGCTTGGGTCATACAAGAAAAATTTTCGCAATTTTGAGAGTTTCAAAGCGAAAACCATTGCAGTGCTTGGTGAAAAAGCCACCCAAATTCATTTACGAAAAAAATTGTCATGTTCTGACAACTTCTAACTGACCTCTTATGCCGTCACATTTTTCCTGTTCTTGTCTGGGCAAGTACTGTGGAGTCCCCTGCACAATGATGTTTTTGCAACATTGCCACTACTGTAATCCGATCTTTCCGAGCCAAACGTCAAGGACATGGGCAGTGAAAACCAAACTTGCAGAAAAAAACAAATTCAATGTTGATTTCTTGATATCTGAAGGATGGGATGAACAGTTAGCCACACACCCCAGTCAGATTTGCATCAGCCAACTTCCATGGACTCTTGTCTGATGAAACGTGCAATTTGAACTCGACATGAGTGATTTGGGACAACATGGTTTTTCATCCTTTGTCGAAACTCATGCCGTCACGTCTTGCATGGACATGTCACCCCGGAAATTCTTATCGTCGAAATTCTGGAACGTTGTAGAAACTTCTGGCCGACAACCCGCCAGCCATCACACAAAACCCATTTAACAATGCACGCATTTAACCAAGCAAACCAAGAAAGCAACAAATCAATGACCAACAAACAACGCATAGCAACCCTTCACAATGTCACCAACAATTGGCAACAGGCAAAACTGCCCACCCCACAATCCACAACCGCCAACTAACCAGCCAAAATTCAAAAAAATATGCAATCAAATACATGGCACGGTTTCGAATGTTTAGAAGACATTCCAATCTTTTTTTGAAGTTGCAGAAACATGAAACACAAACATTAACGACAACGACAACGACAACGACAACGACAACGACAACGACAACGACAACGACAACGACAACGACAACAACAACAACAACAACAACAGACAACAGACAACCAAACNCAACAACAACAACAACAACAACAACAACAACAACAACAACAACAACAACAACAACAACAACAATACACAACAACAACAACAACAACAACAACAACAACAACAACAACAACAACAACAACAACAACAACAACAACATCGAAGATCGAGGATCGAGGATCCAGGATCGAGTGTCACACAATAAATGTCAAACGTCAAAAGTCAAACGGTAAGCAGCAAACGTAAACTTAATGTCAAAAGTCAAAAGTCAAACGTCACAGAGCAAAGCTGCGCAAGGCAGGAGTTCCATTGCGATATTAGTTGCCACAATACAAACACCAGAAAAAATAAAAGGTCGTTCCAGTTCCTCCACGCAACACGATTCCCATCAGTACAAAGCTCATCTTTCGTTAGGGCAATCAAAACAGAGATGACGGACCTAAAATTTAGGGCAATAAGGTTTTCGGAAAGATATCCAACATCATGTCAAAGACTTCAAAGTCCACAAAGGAGAATAATGAACCCAAAGGCGGGAAGGGAGGAAACAACACGTAACATGGCAAGGGCAAAGATCATCAATCTTCTCCACCATCCAGGCCAGCTCCTTTGCAGAGGAGAAGATCCAATCATGACCAGTAACCAGAGCAGACACAACCAAAAGGGAGGGGGCGCACGGCCATGGCCGCTTTCCCGAACTTTCCCAAACGAGGTGATGGATTAGCAGTACGAGGAAATTCGGTGAAGGAGTGAAATTTGTAAAGGGGGCGCACTGCCATGGCCGCTTTCCCAGAACAAATGAGAAACTAGGAAAACAGGACTTTTTGGGAGAAACCGACGATATGAAATGGGGCCGCACCGGAATGGCCGCTTTCCCAGAGCTAGTGGGCCGACATTGGGCAAGAAAGGAGAGGAAAGAACCAACAAGCCGACATGTGAAGAGGGGGCGCACAGCCATGGGCGCTTTCCCAAATCACCGACAGGAGTCGACTTGAAAAAGATCGTAAATATGATGGGCAGCAACGGACTTTAAAAAAAAAATCCATTTCTCAAAAAAAAATCCATTTCTCACCTTTTCACTCTTCGCCCTTTCCAACTAGTTGAGGTCTTTTCATCTACCTAGATATGGATGAACCAACTCCCCACCTTGTTCAATGACTGGGATGATGCAGGACACCACCTACTGCAACTTCGAGACTTTGAGTCACTTGGAACATCTATTTGCGAGATTTGCTATGACATCGTGAAGAAGTACTGAGCGGCCTGAGGATCAGCGTGGTGTCTCACCTAGCTAGTCTCCTGGGTGTCTTCTTGTGTTGTTTTGGTTTTGTTTTTCGGTTGGATTTGTTTTGTTTGTAACAGGAAGACACCTGGCTTTTTGCTTTCACCTGTTCTCCAATATGCGGGAATAGCTAATCAAAGACAATACGTTTGAATAGCCGTCCACCTCGAGCGCGCACGGCATGAGCTCCAAAACAAAATCACATGACCAACTCTGGCAGCTACGTCAGCCAGCTCCGCCCTTAGTGTTTCCTGGTGGACATGGGATAGTTTCCGACATGTATACCCAAGTTCGGGAAGAGGAACAAGTCATAAACCCGCAGTTCATTGGTAGTCAGCAAGATGATCCAAGAGCCGGAGGAAGAAGCGAAAACAAGCTGATGATGACGCTGCGACCAGTGTAGCTACACACTGCATTGGCCTCTGTCTACTACCTGCTGAAGACGTTGTTGTGAAAACCACG
>DF240028.1:126141-143590 GCA_000507305.1 Breviolum minutum Mf 1.05b.01 | reverse complement strand
CAAAAGCAGTCTATAAAACATCCTTTTGGCAAACAAATTTGAATGAAAAATGAATTATAAACACACAAATTCTGTAAAGTCGACAAAAAATGAAATAGCTAAAAAAAATAAATCTAAACCAAATTTGGATGTGCAACGAAGGCGTAAAGAGAACTTGTATCGGTGTCATTGCTGCGCGCAGTACTGCACCTCAACAAAACAGCAGTGTATCCAAGGTACACACCCAACCACAAACACCGCATGACGGAAGTGGAAACCTCCACGTCTGCAGAAAAAAGACGCCAAACCAAGGAAATATGTCACTCCCTCACTCCATCTCACTTCCGGAGATGGACATACATTGGCTGGCCGGGACAGCAAGGTGGACAAGGTCATTGACAGGTACTAGCCTCCCAATTTTTCTGTCTATCCAGCAAGGTAGTGACAGTCCAATAATGTGTTCTGCTAGGTCTGGGATGCCACATTTTCTTTCGTGAGAATCATGATCTTCAGGGAAGGGATCGACAGTGATCAGCCCTGCGATAATTGCTGCAGCTGCTCCTGTTTTCTCAGCCCCAAATACTCCACTTATTGGGCAATCTGTCTTGTTCTCAAGCAAGGACAACAGCAGCGCGTGAGAGAGTAGCTAGGAAGTGTGCATCCCTAGAATGGACAAGCGGGTGAAGGGGCCGCTAATCTGCTTTTCATCATCAGAGACATCCTTAAGCCTGTCCGTCAGCGCAAGATGCATGAGTCGTAGTATAGCTGCAAATGCAAATAGTTTTCCCCGGTCCTGGGGCGGCATGAGGCCAAACCGTTCGTCAGACCAAACCTCGAGTTCCTAGATCGCAATTGTAGCCCTCGGTCTGTTGCCTTCCAACTAGGCCTTCCCATCCAAAAAAATTTAGAGTGCCCAGATCGCAGATTTTTGGTGGTAGGCCAACTTGGAAAGCAGGGCTACAACTACAATCTGGGAACTCAAGATTTTTGGTGGTAGGCCCAGTTGAAAAGTGACAGGGCTACAACTCGAGTGCGTTGGGACGGTGACTACAATGATCTTTGTGCTGGATGCAGCAACTCATTTCTTTCGAGCTTGTATGCTTCCATCTGACTGGGAGGTTGAGATTGGCGGTAAAGTTAATTTTGATGTGTATGTGAATGTGTTGATGTTGATGTGTTCACAGGTTGATGTGTATGCGCTAGTGTGTTCATGTGTGTATGTGTTGAAGTGTTGGTGTGTTGGTGTGTTGATGCGTTGACGCGTAAATGTGTTGTGATGATGTGTGGATGTTGATGCGTTGATGTTGGTTTGTTCATGTTGATGTGTCGATGTTGATGTGTTGATGTTGATGTTGATTCGGTTGCTCTTGTTGATGCGTGTGTAGCGTGTTACATGTTGCATGTGAATGTTGATATGTTGATATGTTGAAATGGTGACATGTTGATATGTTGATATGTTGATATGTTGATGCTGATTGAGGTGTTGATGGTGATTGAGATGTTGATGCTGATTGAGGTGTTGATAGTGAGTGACGTGTTGGTGATGATTGAAATGTGAGTGTTGATTGAGAGGTGATGTTGATGGAGAACTGGGTGTTGATGGAGATGTTATGTTGATGTTGATGTGTTTGTGTTGATGGATTGCAGTTGATGGGATGAGGTTGAGGTTGAGGGGGCTGAAGGAGGGGTTGAGGGTGAGGCGTTGAGGTTGAGATTGGCGCGAGGGTAATTTTGATGTGTATGTGAATGTGTTGGTGTTGATGTGTTTATATGTTGATGTGTTGATGCGTTAATGTGTTGATGTGTTCATGTGTTTATGTGTTGAAGTGTTGGTGTGTTGATATGTTGATGTGTAAATGTGTTGACGCGTTGTTGTGATGATGTGTTGATGTTGATGCGTTGATGTTGGTTTGTTCATGTTGATGTGTGGATGTTGATGCGTTGATGTTGATGTTGATTCGGTTGCTCTTGATGATGCGTTTGTAGCGTGTTACATGTTACATGTGAATGTTGATATGTTGATATGTTGATATGTTGATAGGTTGATAGGTTGATAGGTTGTTATGTTGATATGTTGATATGTTGATGTTGATTTGTTTGTTTTTGCTGATGTGGGTCTAACATGTTATGTAACATGTAACATGTTAGATGTTGATGTTGATGTCGATGTCGATGATTGTGGGTTTTTGTTTTTTGATTGAACGGTTTTCATCGTCATCAAGTGTCAGCTAAATTTTCAAAAATTGCCCATGTTTGGGCCTGACAACAAAAAACTACATTGGACAGTTCCGGGTAAGATCCCAAAAGCAATGCAACCAGGCCAAACAATTTGAACTTGGAAACAAGATCCCCGAAGATGCCAAAAAATTCTGGAAAATTCTGGGGACGTTTCCCAAGAGATCTCCGGTAAGGTGTCGGAAAAGGTTTTGAGCCTCGGGAGCTTCCAGCTAAAATGCATAGAACCAGAGCTCTCGTTGTTGGTGTGCAAACACAAAATGCTGCTTTTAGTCCCTTTTTCAGCTGAGTTGAATGTCAAAATTGGTGATTCATGTTTCGTGCTGCAGCTTGAATCGCAGCACCAAACCATCACGGAACAAATGTAGATTCCAGATTTCACAGCTAAAGAAGTGGATCGATGTGTCAAAGTATTCTTTTTGTTTTAGATTTGGTGCCGCAACTTCGCATTGTTGAATCTCACAATGGGCCATTTTGTGATGTAAGAGATTGGGCCATTTCGGACGTAGAAATGCTAGCCGCTAGCCATTGTCTTCGCGACCCCAATGACTTGATGGTCTTATGAAGTAAAACCTATAGCTTGCAACTACCACAGTCAGTATACAGAAACAGTATTTGACAAGATGATAGACAGATCATTCGATATTCCGGAAGGGTTTACCAAATCCAGGTTTTCAACTGCCATGGGTTGTCTCGAGTCCAGGGCCTCCAGTGTTGGGATGCCCAAAAAGGGGTTGGTGTTTGGGGTTGGTGGAGTTTTTGGATGTCCCAAGACGACTTCAGGGGAACATTCCGGGAGTTTGAACATTTTGTAAAAGCAAGGATTTGACAACTTCATGGAATTGTGTCTTTTCTTTGCAGGCATTTTTCTTTTGTGTTTATGCGATTGGTTTTTTGTCAAGTTTTTTTTGCCAGATTATATTTTGTTGGTATTCACGAAATATAATTTTTCCAAATCAAAGGTGCCTTAGGCTTTAGCCTTGCGAGCTTCTTGTGCAGTGTGGAACTGAGGCTGGCACGAGCAAAGTACCTCCGCGGCCAGCAGAGGCCATTCGTCACATCCTTGAAGAACCAACTTTTGAATAAAAGCAGAAGATCCAAATATGTTCATCAAAGTTGTTCACTTGGATGATATACACTTACACTCTTGAGCTCTAAACTGGACGTGCGCCAGGGCGGGTTGGATGATGATGATTTGGGCTGGATGACTGGAGGCGACAAGACCCCAGTGAGGATGCTCAGTACATCCTGAGTGCACATGAACCGCAGGGTCCCGCCACATCACCAATGAACCGTCATTTCCAACACTGCTCATCCGTTGAAAACCTTGTGGAGCCCAGTGAGTCGGGAGTTGTTGCAGACTGGCAGCGTTTTTTTTCCATCAAAAATGATCAAAAATGAAAATTATGTCAAAAGCAATCAAGCTATACCATAAAGAGGACGGCAGACTTGGCAGATTTCGGGTGGTGAAACGGGTCACAAGCAACCTCCCAACTTTTCAAAATACCTAACTCAGTTGAGTTTGAGTTTGGTGGTTTCCCTAACTGAGAACTCCCAGTGCCTGTGCTTTAGGTGACTCCCGCTCGAGCTTTGGCTTCCTCGAACAGGCATCATTGACATCACTGAATGGTGGGATGAAGTTGATGTATGACCAGAACAAAGAAGTAGAGTCAACTAATGACTGAGATGTAGGGAAGATGACGATTGAAATAATTTCTATTTGAAGTTTCGTTGCAATGTTTGTTTCTGGAAAGTCTAGCTGTTCTGGCGAGCACAAGTTCATGGGTTTTGCCTCATGTCGGTCCAGGAATTCAGGGTATAGAGATGATGCCCCGCTGGAAGTGCCATTGGTTGCAGTTGCGGGGTTGGGGGGTTGGGGGATAGGTGGCTGATGGTGAAGGGCAAGTGTGATTGGCAAAGTGGACGTGTTGCTGTGAATCAAAAGGCCGGTGCTGATGAACAAATGCAACATCTAGATAAGTTTGGGTCGTTCAAACATTTTTCTTTTTGACACTTCTTGGCAAGCTTCTCTGGCAATTTTGAAGTCAGAAGGCATTGACTTTGGAGCTTGCGAACTTTCTACAGATCCTTTTGGCCGAAATCCGCTGCTCCTTGAGGTTCGCGTTCAGATTGAATTGGAAGGCGGATGGAAGGACTGTTCCACTGAAGAGTGGCCATCTCAGACTGGGATTGGTTTGGGAATGACTTAGGGCCTAGGGAAGTCTTTGGAAAAAAGCTTAGGGAAGAAGCCTCAAGGATCTTCAAGGGGACATCCAGTCATAAGAGGCTCCTGAAGTGCACCTTTAGACTTTGAGTTTTCACTCGGGATGCCATGAAGTCTGGTTGCGCAGCAAAGGATCTGCCCCAGGCCATGGACTGGTTTGGCCATCTGCTATTCTTTTGTTTTGATTCGTTTAGTCAAAGGGTATGAGGGTTGTTGTCAGATGACATTAAAGTATGAAATCAGTGAAATGAGTGCCAATGATTTGGAGCTTGGGACGATGTATTTTTGAAAACCTTAAATGTAAAGCTAGTTGAAGCCCCTCGAATATCCAGCCAATCCCTGGGCAGATTCTGTGAACCATGGATTGACACCCAGAAACCTCGTTTTGACCTAAGGATGCGCTTGATTTGCCGTGAGCTGGCCAAGGGAGAGGTTGTCTTTCAGTCTGGACACCTAGAGATGCATTTCTTGACCGACCGTGGTGGCCTTTTTTGTACCTTATTATGCTGCCTTCGTTGGCACCATTTGTAAGGACGTATTTTTCAAGACATGACATGACACCAGCAATGCGATACCACACCACCAATTTTATACTTTTATTTTTATTTTTAAACATATTTGTTTGGGGAGAACCATATTAATGTACGCGCAACAAACGAAGGGGCTCGGCCACCATGAACACCGTAGTATATTGATACTACATACAACACATTTGGTTAAAGTTGTTTTCTAGCTATTTGAGAAACATTTTTTGTTTGAAAAAAATAACCAAAGAGGTTCATCAGGGTTTGACATCTCAGCAATCAGAAAACTCTGCAGGATCCATGCCCGTGGGCAAAATTACAAGATTGACTTTTCAGGTCCTGGGGTCCGCTGCCAGCCCATGTTTTTCACCCCCCCAAAGCTGAGATGTTGAGTGGCAAAAACACCCGCTTTTTTTTGGGGGGGCATATGGGTGACTGTTCATCAGTTATTTTTGGTGAGAGCTTTGGAAAGGATGAGGCGGATATCCTTGCATAGACAGCTACAGTACCGATTTGCTGGCAAATTGTGTTGACGTCGTAAGAAAGTAGCCAAAATGAGGTGCAAGACAGTCCGATTGGTGGGATTTATCTATCTGGAGGGTTATGATTTCATGGGGCCTAGGAGTCTTTCTTTCGTAGTTCACATGGTGTCATGGGACCGACCTGCCGTTGCAGGCCCTGAAGGGGGCGGACGACAGATGAATATCAGCACCGGCAAGACGTCTGGTGGCCCTCAAAAGGGGGAACTAATATGGGGTGTGTCAACCGCAGAAACTGTTGATGGAAGAAATCCCAAACAACCACCTGGGATGTATAAGACCTTGTAAACATTGGGATAGACTATCTATCGGCTGGTGCAGGATTTGTTCCATCAACAGAAATGATTGATTCTATAAGGAAGCTGACAGTTCGCAAGGTCCTTGAGTTTGAACCAGTTTCAGCAATGCGGGTGCTGAAGATGCAGGGCGGTAGGTTGCGTTTTTTAATGTCCTACTCAGGCGAAGACTTCGGATTTTGGATGCAGGGGAAGAAGAAGCAGTGCCAGAGGAAGCCCGTAAAAGGTTAGCACTTGGATGCTTCCGCAGTTTGTTTCCTCAACACAAGACTTGAAGACATGTTTTCTTTTCCGTTGGCAAACGTTTGTGATTTTGTCTTGACAAACATTTGCACATTTTTGAGTCTCAAAATCAACTTAGCATATTTTTTTTAGTTCAGCAAAAATCTGTGAGAACAACATCCATTCAGCAACCAAAAATCCACCAACGAACCTCAACTTCTTCCAGGAAGATGTGGCTGGCGATGCCCTGGATGCCGCTCCAGAGGTAGATGCAGCGGTGGCGAGTGTCACCGAACCCAGGGAAAAGTTCAAAAAAGAAGCCGAAAGGTTGGAGGTTGGATCAAGGTCATGAGTCACATGAGTCAAACACCTCAAAAATGAAAACACACACACACACACATACATACCATGTGTTTTGCAAATGTATTTGGTAAAGTCTTGGTGTTTTTTTTGTGTCCAAAGGTATGTTTTTTTCAATACTACCTAGCTTTTGTAAAGAAATCCATTTGTGAAACAGTTGGTGATTAGAATTGTCCAGACCTTTTTTTTTTCATCTTTTTTCATCATAATCTCTGGGCCAGGTGGGCCCCCACCTTGAAGACTTGTATCACTCAAGGCGCCCGCGGAAGCGCCTGAAGTAGCACTACAAAAATCGTACCTTGGATCTGGTTCGTTGCTAAAAAGGAGTAACAAACAAAAACACGAAAAACGTGGCAAAAGTGGGTGGATCTTTTTTAGTGAATCTACAACAAAAACATCAAGAAACATGAGTTTTCATGTACCTTTTGATGAAAGCCGAAGTTTTATCCTTTCGAAGTATTTCTGTATCCTTTTGAACGGTGAATGATGTATCAATTCTTTTCAGGAAAGGTATATGAACTTTTGGGCCGACCAAACCATCCACTTTTCTCCAATGCAATGGGTTTTTCGTACGTTGGTGAGGTATGGACCTCAAAGCAAACGCCCGGGAACCCATCGAGCAATGCTGGAACAGTCCACTCCACGTTGGCACCAACGATCCCCGAGGTGGAGGCGCCTCGATGCATCCATACAAAGTCTTGGAAGGCAACGAGCATGCGAAGGTGGCCCCGTATGGGTAGATGGTTAGATGGTTAGCATTGGGGGGTTAGGTGGTAGGAGGATGTGGGCTGGTGGAGCTTGTGGGAAATGCAATGCTGGATATTAGAGTCCATGATGTTTTCTTTACTATGCTTACATCGTCCCATTAGGATTTGGTGAAAGCATCATCAATCTTTCACAATGTAATAGATAGATCTATTCATGTTTTCCCACTAGGATTCCAACGTTTTCAGGCCAATACGTTCAAAAATATGTGATTACACATCATTTTTCATCGGCGTCCTATTGATTTTTTGCTATGTTTCGGGGTGACTTCGGTGACCTTTGTAATGGCGTCTCATGGATTGCCGGGCTTGAAGAGATATCCATGCACCAACTTGAAAGAGGGAATCCTGGATTCCTGGAAGAAGGGGGATGTGACGGGCCGACAAACTTTGCTCCCTGCGCCAGAAATGCTTCGCTCAGTTTGAAGCCAATGAAGCCAGATTGTGCGGTGAATGGGCCGTTTTCTACCACTCGTGCGCCCGCTCTGGTGGAATTGGTTTGGAATGTCAGGTCTGACAGCGCGAGAGCTAGACATTGAATCTTTCAATGCCAGATTCTTTGGTTTGGGGATTTCTTTTGGACATGTTGGCTATTGCAACCTGACCCATGTCCAGTTCCAGGTACTCTTTTGCCGCTTTGATCTACGAAGTCCACGCTGCCGTTGGTAGTGTTCTTTTTCGCTTTCGATCGCAGCATAGCTCCCAGTTGCTTGTGTTTGCTGCATTCCTCCAACTTTTTTAAACTCATTTCGCGAGGCGTTACTTCTTTGCCGCACATTGGTTGTTTTTTTTTACATGTCAACGGAAAGCGAAACTCGTTTGATGTCAAGGTATGGCCCCTTGCCACGAATCCTCGTGTGCATAGCTCAGCTGTTGCAACTTGTGTTTTGTCCCAATCACTTAGCTGTGAACAACTGCCACTGCCAGAAAGGTTGTTCGATCAGAAAAAACGGTGAAACTCCATGAACATCCTCAGATAGATGCCATGGCACCCGGTTGCAAGGCATGAATTCAAAGAAACCCCAGAGATTTCCTTTTTGATGAAAAGGTCCGGAGCTCAGTGGCTGTTGGTTTTGTCGCCAATTGACTGCTGCTCCGTCTTTCAGGCATCCTAAAAAAAGTGGGTTTCACATCATGCATCAGAGGTTCAATGAGGAGTTCGCGGAAAACAAGCATGGCGCTCAGATGCGCTCAGTTCAATCTAAGTGATGTGGTGCCAAAATTGTTTGTAACCAAAGAAAAAGTGGCAGTAGAACTGAGGCGGGATCACCATCCCGATTTTCGTAGAGTTGGATTGTTGGGATGCCTCAAGTTGAAGCCCGCAAACGCGAAAGGGGGAAAGGTGGTACTGAGATGTACTGAGTATAGTCATAGTTGAGTAGCTTGTTATTCTTAGGGGTGGTTGGAGACCTAAAGGCATCCGTGTGATGTAGTTCTTCTTGTTTTTTTTCGCCAGGAGATATTAGACACACTCTGATGACCAGTGACTCTGGTGCATTTCCAGTTTATGGTGCCAGTCCCCATGAATGGACAGATGTCCTGTTTTTTTTTCCAAGAAATTCTTAGTTGTTAAACGTCGGATTCACCTCCGGTAGGGAGTTGGTCGGTTTCTGCAACGTTTTGTGTTCAGGTCCGTGATGTGTTCTCTTGCTTCGACTGGACCTGAAGCCTGTGCATGGGCCACAGCTTAACTCCTTGGCTTTTCATCCTGGCTTCAACATAGTTTCAGTAACTGAGGTTGCAATGGTTTTCATTGCAGGCTGGGGGGGTCATCCGAAGTTGTGTCAATCAGGTTTCAGGAAGTTGGAAAGTCCCTGAAGTGCGGTAAAATGGACAATCCCACTCTGAAAGGCATGAGATGATATTTGGGAATTGTTGGTCTAGCTGTGGTTTTATGTAGAAACCTTTGTTTTTCCTATCAGCAAACCTGGGATGATCATATTTCTGTTGACCTCTGAGAGATGCCGGCAGTGCCAGGTTATAGCTGTAAAGATTTGTCCTTTCGTGTGTGCCTTGGTGGTGAAGGGATGGATGATACTGACTTCATGGCTGGTGAACTGGTGATGTTGAACGATGAAGCTAAGTGTGGCGATGAAGAAGAGATGAAGGGACCTTTTGTAGCAACAAGGAAGTTACTCTAGGCCGCCTGGAAATGCGGAAATGCATGTGCCACTTTAAACGAGCTTTGTTTTAGACCATTTTTTGGAATTTGTTTCGAGACATTTTGGCTCTTTGTGGTTTGGGATGTTTGTCATTCAAGACTTTCCGAGGTGTGTTGAAATTGCTTTAGCGACTCGTGACCTGCATATGAATTTTCAAGAATATTTTGAACAGATTCCTATCATTGATTCACCAAAACTCGCTTCATTATATCTTGGAACGGGTTGTTTTGGATAAGTAAGTAGTCCCAGCTTTCCATTGATTCGTAAGGCATTGATTCGATTGATTCGTTGAATTTTTTTTCCTTGTATGAAGCTGTTCTTGAACCTAGGAGCTGACATCCAAAACATGAAATTTTAGTCAAAATCTGAACATAAATGAGGCGCTACGACAGCGAGTCCAATATACAGTTCAAGGAACACAAGGGTAACTAAGGCAAATTGAGGCACACAGGACAAAGCATTAAACTTGCCCATGCTTGGAAGGCAACGTGTTGAATGATTGAAATTACGAAAGTGCACAAACACCGACACAGCTCCCTTTGCCACTTTTTCACGCGGGCTCCGACCAATCATTGGTACCCAAGGCTACCGCATGAGCATGCCTTCTAAATCATCAACTGTATGATCTTCACAACGAATGTTCATTGGGCTCATTGTCCTTCCCAGCGTTCCATTTTTGAAGGACAGACATCGCAGGATAAGAATAGGAAAAAGAAATGGTTGAACGCTCAGAGAAATTCTTATCTTAAATGCAGCACATTTACTTTGAGATATGGTAAGTTGATGTAGTTTGTCATCTTTGCCTGGCGTTTCTCACTTTCGGCCATGGTGTTTCGGCGAACACGTCGTTTCCTGGTCTTGGTTCTACTAGTTGTGTTGCAAGGTGGCGAACTACTCGATGGGCAGCTTGCGGTGCCACCGTTGGTATCACAGGTAGTGAAGTTTTTTGGCGGTCGAATTGCAGGAAGACTTGGCCAACAAAAGAAAGGAATTGTTGCTACGTACCTCGACGCAACTGACGTAAACCACCTTCAACAAGTTAAATTGATGGCTCCACATATGGATCAAAAGGAACATCGCCGGCACGCGAAGAAGTTACTGAATTGTGTGCTGTATGGAAACTGGTGGAATCGATTGACTGCTAAAAGGGTTCCGCTGAAAAATGTGATTCTCCCTTTTAACGACTATTTTCAAGTTGCTGAAGCAATAAAAGGCACTGAATTTGAGAAATTGATATGCGAGGTTCTGAAGGACAGGAAAACTTGTGGCACCAGCGCAGTTTATGCTGAGCCAGGTGTTGGCAAATCAGTTGCTGCCGTGCTTGCAGTCCTGCAAGCCAACACAAGTGAAACTTGCATGACGGTGATGCTACAAGGGGAATTTTCTTATAGACTCCAATGTTTCTTCCGTTCCCAGGGTGCACTTGCGCCGCTTGTTGCAGATGAATTTTTTTGTCTACTTCATGACCACGGGATTCGCCTTCAAATGGTAATTGACAACGCCTTTGACGCCTGCGGCATGCGGTTTGAGGGCAATACGCTGATAAACTTGGGTCGTCGAGCCTTTAACCTTGGGCATCACCTTATTGTCATCACACAGTCGCCGGGCAAGGCTGAAGAGGTGAGTGGTCTCAACGGAGCGCGTACGCGCCTTGCAATGCAGCAACAGCAGGACGAGCGCGTATACAGGTGGTCAAGGGAACAGGCACGGAACTATTTGCAGACCAAGGAGGAAGTTGTTAGTCTGAAGGAGCCCCAAAAACGTGAACAGTTCATTGACAAGGTTCTGAACAATACCCAGATTCCGGATGACTTTGGCCTTTGGATACCTGTGCGCATCATGAATTTTTTGAGATCAGGTCGCACATTATGAAAAAATGCCAGGCAGATGATAGTTTAGGATCAGGGAATTCATCCCTCAAAAATGACCTTGTTTGATCTTGTTTGAGGGTTGTGACTTTTCTCAAAATTCACCCTGAAGGTAGACTGATCACAGATCACACATTTCTTCTCACTGTTTGACAAGGACTGTAATTCTCACGCCGAGGTGCTGGAGAATTTGTTGGAAAGCTGCTACGTCCCACGCGTCAAGGTCCGCAAACTTGCGGATGAGATCATTGCTATGTTAGGGCATCCCAGGGGTGACAGGGGATAAAATGGTTGAACGTTTTGACAAAGAGTTGTGGGACCAACATACAAACACAATGGACCTTTTAACTAGGTGACCTGCTTGCTGACCAACATTTGTTTCTTACAATCCAGTTAGTATTTGAGTCCTCCAGCTCTTGTTGATGTCAATTTTTCTTCGCCAAAGGTGAAGATTTGAGGGAAATCTGAGGAAATTGAACGTCAACTTTTCCCTTTCAGCTTTCAGCTCCAACGAAACGGCGGCCCTTTTTTCCCAGGTCTGAGAAGCATGGCTTGGACGTCTCGCAATTCGGGGGCAAGGCCTGATGGGAAAAGATGGGAGGAGTTTCATGATGGACCCCTCTTGGAGTGATTCTCCCAACGGCAGCTTCTGCGGGTTTTTCCAACCACCTGAATTTTGGAGACCTTGGAGATGGTCCTTTAAGCATCCAAATTTAGGTCCATGGCACCACTTATTATTTGCTATAAGATTGATGTTTGAAATGAATTGTGTGAGGCTTGTCAAAGTGGCAAAGCTGGACACTTGATGCAGCTTTTTATTAAAAGCAGCTTGGCTGGCATTGATTTCTTGAAAGCGGTAGAGGATCCCAAAACGGCTTGGACGGTGTGTTTATGTGAGTTTGAGGGATCCCAAAACATCCTGAACTCTTAGTTGCTACGATACCAAGATCTGATTTCGGTGTGCAGAGATTCGATCATCGCATTCCACTTGATTGGATTTTCAAATTTTAAAGGAAGAATTCGTCCCAGTCACAGTCATTTTGCTGGTCTCTTTTTCTCCAACATGTTTCCCATGACGCTTTGCAGCTAGTGGTATCTCGACTGACTGTTTAAGAGCTTTTTTGGACTCCCGTTTAGTAGAAAGTCTTCACTTTTTAGGGACAATTCCCCAATTATAATTAAATAGGCAGAAATCGAGGTTCATTTGGGGTGGTTCCATGGTCACTGTGACACCAAGAACTGGCTGTTCAGGAAAGCTGGTGGACAAGTTGGTCTATGTTGTCGCCTCAGAGGATGAAAACCGGGACTGCCATGCTGCCATTCTGAGGAGACTGGAAGATCAGACAATGGCATTCTGATTGCGGGTGCCCGTTTTTAAAGTGTTTCCAACAGTGCGCATTGTCTTGGGCTTGTGCATTTGCAAAAGAAATCTTTAAGAAAACAATGAGCCTCAGAGAAGATAACTCAGAAGAAACTGAGAGGACTTGAGGGCAGACAGAGAGAGAGCCAGCAAAAAGATCTTTGTGTTTTTTGGGTGGCTTGTGCCCTTCCGCAATGCATTTGGTCAATGCCATGTCCAATGCTCCGCTTCACCATGTACTGATCGGATACCAAATGGTGACAAATTCATGATTCCGAAGGTTTTTGTTGTACAAAATAGAAACTTTGGAGTTCTTCTTTGAGAGCAGTGCTGTACACTTTCCATGGTGGGGATCCCTCCAAACCGTCAGCCACCTCGCGCATGTTGAAATTGCAACCCACAACTCCCATGGGGATTCATCAACATCTAGATTGAACATCTTGCAAGTAGGAAGAATCTGAAAATGGACGGAAGAGACTGTCATTTTCAGGTCAGGTTGCTTTCCAATACATCATCAAGCCCTTCCAAACTCAACATTTCTACACAAAGACTCACAGTTTAGGAAACAGTTACATTCTCTAAAGATGAATTGGTGGTGATGGCTGAACACCAGATCCACTTGATTTTGATTGTTTATGCAACGATCTCGTGTTTGGTGACAAAGAAAAACCTCTTTTGCCTCAGGCTGCGAAGCCTTATGGCCCTGTTGATGATGAGTTCGGGCACCTGGATGGTTGGAAGTGCACCATGGTAGAAGGTTGCTAGAGGGGAATAACAGGATTGCTTAAATGATGAGATTCAATGCTGCAGGTAGCAGTTTTAGCAAAATTGTGGCTGGCAAAGCATCTTCATTTTTCCCAAAAAATCCGCCTTTTGTTTGTTTTGATTTCGTCCCCGTGTCCAGTTGCATGCTGATGTGTTGCAACAACCCTTGCCTCCAATTTCAACGACTTGTTGATCCGAGGAGGATGCCAATTTCGAAGTGGTTGGATAGCAATAGCTCTACTCAAGTTGGTCAGGCATAGCACTGCTTGAGAACATTTCGGTTCCAAGTGCTGCGAGAGAATTATGATTGAGCTGAAATCGAGTGGATGACAGGCACGTGTTTTAGCACATCCAAAGTACTTCATGCAGGCAGATCCGGGGGAAGGATGGAGGGGAAGGATAATTGGGGAAGTGGTAGGTGACGGTGAATTTACAGTTAAGAATCCAAAAAACCTTGGGAAGGTGCAAAGCATTCTTCTTGTGTAGCTTTCCCTAGACATTTGAAAGATGGATACTTTGATCTGGAATTAGAGGGTGTGCACTCTGATCCATCCATTGATGGCTTTCGGCTTTCCCCACGAATGGCAACTTCGTTCTGACAAGTGTTCTTTGGGACAACTTTTGACATCTTCATTGAACGGTTAAGTGTAATTATGCAAATATAATATACCATTGAACTCATTGATTTCGCTAGGCCAACTGTGTCCGCATGTTTGTGGCAAGTGCCGATCCTACTTTTCACAGGCTGATTTGGGATGGAAAACAACTCAATTTTTTGAAGGTGGAAAAACTGGTGCCGGGCTTCAATTTTTTTTTAGTGCTGTGCTAGGGTTTCTTACCACCTGAAACAGAATGAAGTGGTCACCCAAAAAGATCTTCACTCGTTACGTACTTGGCGAACTAACTCCGAAAATTGGACCAACAATTGTGGAGCAAATTGTTACCATGTTTCCGTGTTGGCTTGGTATGTCCCACCAGTTGGGTGGTATTTAGTCCGAAACATTTGGTACTTCCATAACTTTTCCCCGTTGTCTTCTTGGCCAGGAATCGCCAGGCATTTCAGAATGAGCTGATTCAGAAGTGGTGCCCTCAAAGGGCCTTGTGGCCTTGTACAGAATGGAGATAAACAAGATGTTAACTGATCAAGTGTAGCTGCAAACTTCTGTCAGTTTCGGGAACTTTTGTTGTTCATTAACTAAACCAAATCACTGTGATCCAATACAAAATGTAATGATCCCAGTTTTGACGAAGACATGTTTTTGCCCACTGGGTGGGAAAAGCCAGGATTTCGTTGTGTCATTGGATAGGTGGAATCGTACCCTTTTGTGCAAGGTATTACGAGATCTCCGATACATGGGAACCTGGGAGCTTTAACCAACCCGGAAAAAAGAATCGGCAACTGGGGTTCCCTACTATATATAGGAATATAGGAGTTACAATTAATCCCATTTCTAACCGGTCCGTAGTGGCGCCACCTTGTATGAGAATGCCATATATTTCATGGGTGATTTTTTGTGTTTCTTCCCCGGTGGCTGCCGGGGGAAAAACGCCTCTTGTAGGTTGAGCCTTATCTTGGCCGAGCCTTCGTTGCGAGAGCGAGCTGCCACAGGCCCAGGGGCGTTTGTTGATGGGGAACAACGTGACCCAAGTGGTGTCAATTGGTGGGATATGTATGGAGATGTCAGATAGGTCGGTTACGTTTTGTGACTTGTATTTTTTTCATAATTGAAGAGTAATAGTATAGGCATAGGGAAACAATAACATGCTAGAAGTTACTGTAGTGAGAAATGAACTTTAGTTTTAAATCTTGTACCGAAAAAAGAGGTTGTCACCTCTTGTAGTGGTGTTTTCGCCCTGGGCTATGTGGAGGGAGCCAAAGCTCGTAGCTTCGATGCGACAGGAATTTATGGCGGCACGTGCGATCCCTCAGTCATGCTTGGAGCGGTTTGGCCCCCACGCCTTGACCTTTTCTTATGGCCCGGTTGACGGTTGGTTGGCTTTAGTAGGTATCAATTCAAGGCAACAAAAACTATGAAGATTCATTAATGAAGTATAGGAAATATGGGGTGATATCTGATATCTGAGGCTTTCAGATGGTACATGTTTTTCTTCCAAATAGGCTGAGATCCCTGGCAGCCGTGTTTCAGGCTGCCTTCTTGGTGGACAGCGGAGGATCAGCGAAAGCATGCCTGAGTATCCGGATCATCCATTCTTGTTTCACCTTTCAGGCCCGCCAAGTCACTGCGGGGAATCGCCGATAAAAAACCCCTCAGATTCCAATTGGCTGAAGGTTCTTGAGATTTGCTTCCCCGGGCTTTTGCAAAGTAAACATCGTGGCTTTCGTCGCTCGCAGGATAGCAACAAAATCCGACAAAAAAAATGGCGACGGAAGAGGATGGTCATATCCACGGTGTCCGCTGGAAAGTGAATTTCCAACATTTTTCGCTTTGTTTTTTCCTCTATTTTCTCATGTTGCGACTCCCAGCCCTAGGGGAGATGCGCTACCAGTGGGGGCTTTTGCTCTGTTCATGGGGAATGGCAGTAGTGGCTCATTCTCACCCCTATTTGCGGAAGATTGCCATTTTGAAACCACCAACTCGTTTATTTGGCCATTTAGCCATTTGAACGATGAAATGAATTGATATGGGGGTGATACATCTACTGATGAACAATCGATGCATCAAGAATTCAATTTCAACTGAATTGATACATGTCAAAACCAAAAAGCGCCACCTTGCAATAGTCCAACATAGCAATCGAACATGGACTATTTCAAGATGTATGAGGGGAGGATTTCCCAGTGGGTTGAGCGACCGGATCAAAAAAATTCTGCCGTTTCGCCGTTTTGGCCCCAAATTTGGGGGTAGTTGATCATCATGATTTCGCAGAACTATCGCGTGAGGAGCTCAGGCTGTTTGTCTTCAGAAAGTTCACAAGCGAAGTCTCTTCCATCAAGAGGTTTACGGTTTACCCCCTAACATATCCCAAATTGCTGGTTGGTTCAGATGATTCATTTCCTTTTAGAATGGTCCGTTTTCAGGGTCGACATTCGTTCATTTTCAGACACTGTTAAGTCTTCTTTTTCAAGAGGCTTCAGCTGAATACCTGAGATCATTGACTGTAACAGTTGTTTGGATGGTCCAATTGAAACGTACAAAAACTCGTATTTTATCGGATGGGATGGTGTTTTCTGGTTGATCTTCACCTATGAGTTCTAAGCCCACATTAAAAAAAAGACGTGGCTGTAGTATGGCCGGCGGTATGTATGCGCCTGCCAGGAAAATGACTCTCATGATTGATTGATCCTTGTCACACATGAAACGTCCAGTACAATGCGCGGAGCATCAGGAGCCACCCTCCAATTTCGCCAAATACTGCAGCGCTTGCCACAAAATCCTGAGTTTAAGATTTGAGCGAAAAATCCGTCCATTGCTTCCGCCGATAGAAAGACGATTCGACGATGATCCGACCATGATCCGAGCGTGATCCGAGCATGATCCGACCATGTAAATCGTCATCTCGCACCCGCCGCTTCGGAGCGTACCTGTCCCATCTTGGCAGCGCATTCTGTATGGAAAAATACAACACTTCGGGCTCCGGGTATCAAAATTTTACCTCATGAATCCTATATTCCCCAGGTGAAAAATACATTTATTTGGACTTTTTTTTTTGGGTCTGTTTGGAAAAGATTATCCCCCAAAATTCGTCCATTTTCTCATTCTCAGTGCTCAGGGACATCAAGGACCACCTCATCGGGGCCGGCAGGTACGATTTGTGGGGTTATTCCAGGAACTGCCAGGGGTTTTTTGGAAGTGAAGTTTGAATTAGTTTTCAAGTGTTCCCACGAAATTTAGGTGCCATTTTTTTAAAAAACAATTTGAAGTTTGAGTGGTGACATGTATTGGTGTGGCGATGTTTGATGGCTTGACTATGTGGTTGAAGATTTCTCCAAATTCATGGCAAAGATAGACACACCATGACACACCTATTACCTATTACAGTGTTTGATGCTGTTTGTTTCAAAAATTACACCAAGGAAGCTACGGCAAAATTTCACCGAAGATCAGATGCATTATCTTTTTTGTTGCTACTTGTGTTTCTCGTTTCATTTTTAGGGATATTTAAAACAGGCTGGCGCCTGTGGCCGCCGA
>DF240028.1:97286-123353 GCA_000507305.1 Breviolum minutum Mf 1.05b.01 | reverse complement strand
CAACAACAACAACAACAACAACAACAACAACAACAACAACAACAACAACAACAACAACAACAACAACAACCACAACCACAACCACAACCACAACAGGGATGACATGAACGACAAAGATCTCTTTCACCTTTTCCGCGCAACAGATTTGCAAGACCATCGTCCATCACGGCATGGGTAGCTATGTGTCTGCCTGCAGCGAGCGGCCATGGTTCTACCAGGCGCTCACGGCGTCATCGGGGCCCGTGATGGTTCAAGGCATCTTAAGTCGTAAGGTATCATGAAAAATCAGAAAAGTAATGAATGTATAATATATAAATATTATATATATATATATATTATATCTACAGATTGCTCCCCAATCTTGATTTTCCCTACAGAGAAACACCAAATCTTTTCGATGTTTTTTTTAAACGCCTTTCTCGATGGATTCGGTTTTTTTCACGGCTGCTGAATTGGCAGTTGGCCTTGGGAAATGCCTTCACCTCTGCTGTCTGGGAATTGGTACAAGCTTCCTCGTGCCTCGGAGATATTTGAAGTTTAAAAGGCTGGATGAATTGCAAGCAGTGGGTTCTTCCTTGAACATTTTCCTTTATATAATATCAGGTTGAAGTTTTGGAATCATTATAAAGATACGTATGTATAATGTATGTGTATATACTTGCGTATTTGCATATATCTATATGATTTTATATGTATATTTGTACTATATATCATTTTATATCTCGATATACATTATATTTCCATGAATATATACATGCCACACCTAATTACTGTATCTAATTACATACATGATATTGTTCTACTCCAAAAGGAATGGCCTTTGTTCAGATGAAGTTTTTTTCTTTTACACTGTGAACAAGCCTTGAAGGCAACATGTTCATGGACTGAGGCGAGGGAGACCTCAAGTACATTTCCAAGATGTGCAGGACCAGAAAAATTGACAGGAGAAAAAAGGAAACCCGGCAATCCCAAAAGTGGACTTTTTGGATGACTGGAAGATGGGCAGTGAAACATCCGTAGGTGTTTCTTTTTTTTTTGGGGGGGGGATGGGTCGGGTGGTGTTTGCATGTTCGTCTTTTGGAGGCTTCAACAAAAAAAGGAAAGTTTTTGTCACTTCAGTCCTGCCATAGGACTATGTGATGCGCGAATTTGAGCAATATCTGGATAAGTCATTGCTCACCAAGGTGCTCATCGTTTCGAAGACTGTGTTGATTTTCGGTTCAAAAACTCACAAGTCCTGACTCTCATAGACAAGCATAACTGGCTGGACTAGCATTTTCTGTCCAAAACACATTACAGTAATTACAACAAAATTGAGAACATGGCCAGCAGAAACTCGATCATTAGGACCCAACAAGCAATACACTCACATAGCTATTTGGCCCTGCATTTTGCAGAAACCGAAGAAGGAACTGAGCAAGGACAGAAGTGACTGAGTTGAAGATGTCAGAGCTGACATAGCCGAAGAAGGATCTGAGTGGTCGAAGAAGGAACTGAGCAAGGACAGAGGCGAATCTTTAAAGTTTTGAGATACAGTACATATTTATTTATCAAGTTTACCCTCAAGTGATCCAACACAACAATGGAAGCCCCCTTTCGGAACAGGAAAAACATTTATCTACTTTCATCATGGATTTTTTGATACAGCGGTTCCAATGTTGGATGACTACGCAGTTGTTGTGTAGCACAAAGAAATTGTGCGCAGTAACAATCGAAAGTGAAATCACCCTGTCGGTCAAAAAGACATGTCATGTTTTTGACCTGAGATTGAACATTTGGAGTGCATGGAAAGTTGAACATGTAGACATTTTGGTAGCCTTTTGCTCAAATATTTTTATTTCCCCTCCCACCCACACCTGTGCACGTACGGACATCCCCCCCCTCCCCATCCCCTCTCCTTCCTCTGTTTTCTGCACATTCATGTCATTTATTCAGTTTCTCCCTCTTTTGGGGTTGGGTAGAAAGTTCTTACCCCAAAAGAACATGTGATAGATTCAGACTGATCCATCCGTAGAGATGAGATCACCAATTGTACCACGAACAGCACATGAAAAATCTGTGCAGAACGACCCAACCTACACAGAGGAATCAGGAGAGAAAAAGTGCGTTGCGCTTCGTTCTGCACTGAAAGAAGCTATGCTCAAATTGCGAGTGAACGGGTGATTGTTCCCCAACAGTAACAGCTTTGGGGTCTTCAGCCATAATAAAGGTTTTGGAGCAGAATTGCTTTCGGACCATCAATGGTTCTCTGGGGCAGATCCGTGTTCTGCCCACAGGTTCCACGGAAGGTTCGACCAAGGTTCCGCGAAGGTTCCACCAGCTCCCGGCGGGAACCAGGCTGTGTGGGATGCTACGATGCTGACTTTCAAAGATGACGTGGTCCGGCCCAAGGCGAATGATTGATTCTTTCGTTGCCGACCTTTGATCTGAGTGGGAAGGAGGTGCAGATACAGTTGCAGTATACTAATAACTAATAACGGACTCCACTTCTTGCAAAGTGCACTTCCAGCAGCTTTTCATGGCTTCAAGGGACGCAAATCGAGGGAAGAAGTCCCCCATGAAATCAAAACGATGTTTGAGACAGCAAGCGAAAAGAAAAACACCAACTAACAAACTGAAATCGTAAAGCCCAGCAACATGGAGCGTATCATCGTGCTAAGCAGCCAGCAACTTTGCCCAGATACTGGGTGCGCTAAACTCCTTCCAACTCAACCAGTTTCGGTGTCAAGGAACTGACGTCTTGAACCTCCAAAAATGGGCAGCCATTCCAGCACCAGTGGAAGTGCCAGCGCCGGCACCAGTGGAAGCACTAGGGTCAGGAGACGCTGGCTAACCACCCTTTACAGACCGTACACTTGATTGGGTGGGGGTGGGGTGGTGTCTTGCTCACCTGGATCATGCATGTATATATGGTATATACATGTATTTATGTATATATTGACTATTCACATTTACAATGATATATACACGACTTGTTGATGCATATCACATGCTCCAGGCTGGCCAGGTCGGCTGTGGCGACATTAAAAGAGTGATGCAGTGACATCATCGTTGACTGCCGAGCAGCGGGCCACAATTGAGCAGAACCGGGCAAAGGCCATGGATGCTTAGCTCTAACAAACGGACGATATGAGATTTAGAGACTTTTTGGGGTCAAAAAATGTCAAAGTAGGATTACTGTATGATGTCAAATCACATGATTCATTGTCAATCATGGCTTGTGGTGATTCTTAGACGGCTAGGATTAATCTTTGAAGATGAACAATGATTGCTTGGATGACATTCGTAGGCGGCTTGTCATGTGATTCATGACCTTTGCAGATCTCACCTCCGACGCTGGGCATTTAGGCCTAAGCCATTTACGGCTATCGCATTTCAGGTGAAACGGTCGCGCTTGTTTCCAGCTGCTTTTGGGTGGTGGTTGCACAGTGGCACCGGAGCTTGAGTTCAACGAGGGCATTCGCTAGCTGCTGCGCACTTCGCTTTGTCCTTTTGGCTTTTGGGCGCCCTTTGCTTCCTGAACTTTGCCAAGGACATCTTCCTGCGGAAGGTCTACGGCATCGGGCTTGAGCATTGGCAGTGCCTGTGTTTCATCTTTGCTTTCTTTTCCTTTGAGGCTTTCTACCTGAGGTACACGGTCTTAAAGTTTGAAGAGAGCATCTTTCTCCCGACCAAGAATTACGATTGCTTGGCACTGCATCCTTTTTTTGGCATCATTGCCTTCGAGTTTTCACTTGCGGCGAGTCCTACATCCTGGACTAGGCCCACGGCAAGATCATGGCTGAGGAGGAGTCTTGGGCCCAAAAGAGAGATGAACCGGTGGTTGGCATCACTGGATGCCCAATCAGAGGAGCTTGAAGGTGTGGCTGAAGAAAGGGTCATAGACCCTGACTCCAATGAAGAGATTGTGGTGACGGAGGCCGATCCTTTTGCGGCATTCGGAAATTGATGAAGGCTTTGGAAGAGTCAATGGGAAAGACGCAACTTGACCGCAGAGGTGGAACTTCGCATCCAATTCTACCAAGAGATCAAAAGGATGCCGGCGAGAGAATTTCCACGTTCTGTACGAGATTTCGTACCCTCACCTCGGATCTCAAAAGAGAAGGGATCCTTCCTTCGGAGGAACTTGGCTGGTTCCTACGAGATCGTATGGGACTGGAGTCATTGAGGAAGCAGTTGCTTGAAACTGCCCTTGGATCCAAGGAGGACTATGAGAGCGTGGAAGCAGAGGCTTTGAGACTTTTCAGAGATATCCACACCTCGGACCCTCTCTACAAGAAGATCAATGACCACAACAAGTCTTCGCTGCTGAGCCGCTTTGTGGGACAGCCGAACTTCTGTGCCATCAAGCGGAAGTTCTCAAGCTTCAACATTCAGGTCGTTTCGGTCGGGGTCGTCTTCGGCATCCAACCAATTTGGTGGCAACCGGCCTTTTGTGAAGCAGGCCTTGATCGCTGAAGAGATTGGTGATCACGGTGATGGTGGAGAACATGAAGATGAAGAGCTCGTCCCTGCAGAGGCGTATGAGACCCAGACAGTGCCGAGTTTGGAAGAAGTGCTGCAGGCTGAAGCTGAGACTTTGGCCAATGAGATTCAGGAGCTAGAAGCAGATGACACCATCGATCCTGCACTTATCGATGAATTGGGTTCAGGAGTGGAGGCTGCAGCAGAGACCCTGGTGACTATGCGTGAAGCTCGTCATCGCATCGCCGAGGTCAAGAAAGACAGAGGCTTTGGTGGTGGAGGTGGCAAGTCAAGTGGAAAAGGAAAAGGTAAGTCAACGCATGGAAACCAGAGTCAGGCCAAGAAAGTCAACACTATGTGCTGGGACTGCGGTGAACGCGGTCATTGGGGAGGAGATCCACAGTGCAAGAAGCCAGGAGCTGGTCTCTTCAAGCCGAAGTCCCATGGTGCTTCAAGCAACAACCAGCAGAAGCACGTGAAGATCACAGAAGCTATGAACACGGAGCATGTTTTAGATGGTGATGGTGAAGCTTTGAGTCCAACACCGGCTCATGAGGTGTTGGTTGCGTCTTCAGTGAAAGGCGCTTCTTTGGAGATGGCGTTGGACTTCGACCATGAGACCCTTGCTGCTCGAAATGCCAAAGAGCTTGATCTATCGAAAGACAAAAGATTTGTGGGAGCTCTAGACAGTGCATGCCATCGCACCTGCACTGGTGAAGTGTGGTTGCAATATTACTTGAAGTCTTTGGAACAAGCCCCGCAAACTGTCAGACAATTGATCAAGGCAGTCCCCGAAGCAGAGGTTTTTCGTTTTGGGAATGGAGGCACCAAGACTAGCACCCTTCGTTATCGACTCCCCATGGTGGTTGGATCATCACTTTTGTTGGTTTGGGTGTCAGTTGTAGCAGTGCCTAGCCTTGGTTTACTCCTTGGTCGAGATTTTCTAGATGCAGTGGGAGCTGTATTGAGTTTCTCGCAAACTGTTGCGAGCTGACTATTTGGATGGATCCCTAGTTCGGCTTCGTCAATTGGCTGCAGGTCACTTTGCCCTTCGCCTTGCCCCAACCGAGTGGCCACCACCAGGTGCCCAACGGTGGAGAAAGTTGGGTCAAGAAGGCATTGTAGAAGTTCAAGTGTCTCCTGCAGATTGGCTTAGTCGCAAACTAGCAGCTCATCAAGCAACAGTGAAACCAGAACATGAACATTTGGTTGCGGAATCAAGCATTCAAGCTGCAGATGTGGCTAACTCTGGTTTGGAAGTTGATGTGGCCGCTTCGCAACTGGCTCAAAAGATGTCCGGATCTTTGGATTCGAAGATTTCTTCAACAACGTCTACTACAAGGTCACCGACTTCCCGGAGTTCAAGGAGTTCTTTGAAGAGCAATGCAAGGCCAAGTGGTGGAGTACATCGACCGCATCGTGATGAAATGGCGGCGCATGGTGCTTCGTCAAGCCACTCGTGCCGTGTGGCACATCCAAGGCATGCTCTTATGGTTGCTGCAGCGGCCCTATCTACGCTATGCTCCCTTCCCTTATCCAAGTGTTCAGAGCCCAGAGCAGTGGCGTTTGCAAAGCGAGCAGATGATCAGCAATCGATCTTTGGCACATCGCCATGCCATTCGTGCCAAACAATGCAACGCCTACACGGCCAAGAACCTACAGGAGGCTGGATGGTTGAGAAACCGATTGGGTCTCTCAATGGCTTTTCTGGAAGATCCTATGTTGACTGGGATGCTGGCAGCAAGAAGCAACAAGGGTTCAGCATCCAGACTGCGGAAGGCAGCAATCGAGGAAGCCTCAATCACAACACCGAGATCAAGAGGCTGTCAGAGCTTTGGTTGGACCACGAGGAGGACTACCAGCACTGAAAGGAGACCTTCTCAAACTGGCAAGTCTCCTTCGGTTGGATATCCCAGAGAAGGCAACGGTGGAGCAACTGAAACAGCTTTGCCGTCCAATGATCAAGGCTATGCAAGGAGTGGGTTCAACCGCTTCATCAAGTTCAAGTCCACCACCAACGGCATCTCCACCGATGACGCCTCAGAAGACAGTTGGGCCAGTCGCAAGCCCAAGCAGTTCAGCAGCAAGTCCTGGAGTCACATTTCAGGATATTCACACCCTGATGGCACAGCAAGATCAAAAGTACCAGGCCATGATGAGTCAGGTTCTTCAACATGTCATGACTCTCAGCCCAGGGGCTCCCCAATCCTTCAACATGGGAGACCAACAGATGTCACACGAGGTGGCTCGAATGAATGCCGACTACTACGACTACATGGAGGAGGTGTCAGGAGTTCCGAAGAGAATTCGGGAGGAGAACCGCTGAAGAACTATGTCAACAATCCCTGGAAGATCCATCAGGAGTTGAAGCCTGGCATAAGGATCAGATGGAGAATGCACTCTGAGACCTTCGTCAATACCATAGCCTTCCCGAACTCTTCTCCATCAGGGCGGAGGATTCCCTTGATGCAGGAGATCTTCACCACTTCTCAGCGGGTGACAAGTGAGAAGAGAGGACATGCAGCAGGTCCCCCACTTTCTTTGGAGACCAACTGGGATTTCACTCGAGAAGCAGACCGAGAAGCAGCCAAAGCTCGAGTCCGGAAAGAGAAACCTTACTTCCTGGTGCTGGCATTTCCTTCTGGACCATGGTCTCCATTGATGAGATTGATGTCTGGTGGCCGACATTTCCTCTTGGAGAATCCGCTGACGGCCACGTCATGGAAGACCCCCGACATGATCAAGTTCTTGGACGAGCATGACCTTTGGGTCGTGGGTTTTGCCCTCTGTCTGAGAGGCAACAGTGGATTGCTGCACAAGAAGCCAACTCAAATTGTGACAACCAGTGCGGCAGCTTGTGAAGCTTTGTTGGACAAGAAATGTTCAAGAGATCACCAACATCAACAGGTCATTGGAGGGTCTGCCGTTACGCAAGCGGCTGGTCTGTATCCAGCGGCTTTGGCTCGGTTTGTCGTGAAGGCCATGGAAGAGCAGTTTCATCGAGATGGCCGGCGTCTACAACCAGAAAGGCAAGCCCTATAGCTGCTGAGGCTGGGGGAGAAGAAGATGAAGTCCAGAGGAAGACTTGGACTTACCATCAGAGTCAGATGATGAAGACTTTGGCCAAAATCCCACATGCCATCAAACTGGCAGTCAAGAGGCTGCATGAGAATACGGGTCATCGATCCAATCGTCGACTGGCCCGAGCACTCACGATTTCAGGAGCACCAAGAGAAGTCATTCAGGCGGCAAAGTACCATCGGTGCTCAGTGTGTGCAGAGAGGAAGACTCCTAAAGCTCGCAGACCTGCTAGCTTGCCGACACCCAAGCACGTGTCAGATCCACGTGGACATTTTTGAGGCCTTTGATTCCAGAGACCAAGGCTTCTACATCATCCACGTGATTGACTACTCCTCGAGGTTCCAGTTGGCTGAAGTGTTGCCCAACAAATCTTCGAGCTCTGTAGTGGCTTTCTTCAAGAAGAGGTGGTTCCCCATTTTCGGATCACCACGTGTTCTGGTGGCAGATCCAAGGACGAGAATTCATTTCTTGGGAGTTTGAGGAGATGTGTGCTGAGCGATCAATCTTGCTTTGGCACATTGCTGTTCAGGCTCCACACCAGAACGGCATCTGCGAGAGAGGAGGTGAAACTTTGAAGGCCATCCTAGGTGGTGAAACCTATCCCTCCCGAAGATCAGAGCCCTATCCATCGAGGAGGTCTTCAGCTGTTTTGGCGCAACCTTCGACACCTTCAAGAATGGACAGTGTGATTGAGAGGGCAGCAGCTCTTAGCAGTGATTCGCACAAGAGGGCTTCTGAAACAGATGCTGATGCTTTGAGGATGGATGAGGCTGAGAGGCTTCAGACCTATGGACATGAGCGAAAGGTTTTCGATGCTTTGGTCCTTTCGAGAAGAGGAGATGACCCAGGCAGCCGGAGATCCAGATGAGCGCCCATTGAAGAAACTATGTGCAGAAGCGGCCTTGGAACGTGACCAGCCTTTGGAGCATCTGGTCCAGGATCATGGAACATGGAAAGGAAGATGGCCCCTACCTTCTCGAACAGACTGGCAAGCGCTGTTGTCTTCGAAGTCGATGTGGCCCAAAGGAGATTCAGAGTTGCTGGCTGTGCAGACAGCCAGGAAGGAATACAAGTGGTCGCAAATTGCAGTTGAAGACCGTCCCAAGTTCCATGAAGCAGCAAAAGCAGGTTGGCAGACATGGGTGGACAACGATGCGGTCGAGATTTTGACTGCAGAAGAGGCAGAGAAGGTGAAGATCAGATTGAGGAGCAGTGGCAATGGCCACCGGGTGATGACCCTCGCTTTGTCTTCACCGACAAGCATGATGGTTTGAGGACACCATCATGTCCACTGCCGCTCAAAGCCAACGCCAGACTTGTCGTTCCGGGGTACAAGGATGTGACGGCATATGAAGTGCGAAAGGACGCACCGACAGCCTCACGCACTTCGCAACATGTTTTGCTCACTATGACTTCAAGCTTTGGATGGCACCTGATGAGCGCAGATGTTAAGAGCGCCTTCCTCAAGGGTGAGGAATTCAGTCCTGGCGAACGTGAGCTTTTCATAGAGAACATCAGGACCCATCACCAAGATGAACCGAAGCTTCCTTTGGGACCTGGAGGGCTGGCAAGACTGAAGAAAGGCATCTTTGGCCTAGCAGATTCTCCAAGGCGATGGTATGTCAGGCTGCATCGTTCTCTAACGCAGCTTGGTTGGGAGAGGTCGTCCATTGATGCGGCCCAATGGTTTTTGTGGTCAGCAGACCATGCCAAATTGGAAGGCATCATCCTGTCGCATGTTGACGACCTACTGCTTGGTGGCAATGATCGGGCGAAGCAATCACTGCTTGAGTTGGGCAAAGAGCTTGGCTTTGGATCCTTGGAAGAGAAGAGTTTTACCTATTGTGGTAAACAACTTCAGCAACATGAAGATGGCTCGATATCGATATCCATGAAGCAGTACCACGAGAATCTGAAGCCCATTCCAGTTCCTCTACATCGGAGGAAACATCCCGAGAGTGATTTGACCCCTGCGGAGTTCAAACAACTTCGTGGACTCCTGGGAAGTTTGCAGTGGTTGGTTGCTCAAGTGCGAATCGATCAAGGTTTCGCGCTGTCAAGCCTTCAAGGAGAAGCTGGCACGGTGGCAACCCTGTTGAAGGCCAACAGCTTGTTGAAGAAGTTCAAGGAACCCCGACTTTGCTTTGTGGTTCCGTCCTATGAAGCTGGATGGATGTGGCCTGGTGGGCATCAGCGATGCATCATTGGGCAATGTCCGTCGGAATGGAACTGTTGGAGATGAACCCATGGAGCGGGTTTACAGCCAATCAGGATACATCATCCTGATTGCAGACGAGGACCTTCTGGCAGGCCGTGAAGGCCAATTCACGGTTCTTGACGCAAGGAGCCATGGGTTGGCCCGTGTTTGCAGATCCACCTGAACTCATGGGGACAGAGGAGACCTTCGATGTTGGCCAATACTGCAGAGAATGTCTGGCTGAGGCTCTTGGATACCCTATGAGTATGCAGCTCAACGAGTCGAGCATCGATGCAGTGCCTCTCACTGTGGTGGTCTATGCGAAGGATGTCTTCGACAAATGCGTGTCAGACACCCCTTCGTTTGGCAGTCAGAAATCCCTGGCAGTCACAGTCAGTTGGTTGAGGTCCACTTTGAGGAGGCCAAACACTGCATTGCGTTGGACAGCAACGCAAAACATGCTGATCGACGCCCTCACCAAGGACATGGAAGTTGATCACTTGCAGAGTGTGCTTCAAAAGGGACGCTGGTGCATGAAGTTCAATGCAGCTTTCGTGAAGCAGAATGCAAAGCCGAAAGCAGCCAAGGTGAAGAATGAGCCTAGCGGCCCCATGGTTGGACAAGACCCATGTCAAGAAGATCCAGTCTTGAGCAGGCTGATGAATCTGAGTGACAACCCCGGGTGGCATACTCAAGGTGATGTTGCAATTCATGTCACCAGGGATGCCCGATCTTTTAGAACTCCACAACCCCGTTTTGATCCGGAATTGTATAGCATCCGAAGTACTTACGGGCGGTTTGATCATGAGGATGGAACATCCACTTGGCGAGAGCTGGAGAAGAATGCCAGCTATGCACAGTTGCCAGGTGGTAGCCATCGAATGATAGGTCGTACTGCGAATGTCTTAGTGACTTTCTTTCGAATGCCATCCCAAAGCAACAAGAAAGATATATCCCCTGAAGATGAACAATGATTGCTTGGATGACATTCGTAGGCGGCTTGTCATGTGATTCATGACCTTTTGCAGATCTCACCTCCGACGCTGGGCATTTAGGCCTAAGCCATTTACGGCTATCGCATTTCAGGTGAAACGGTCGCGCTTGTTTCCAGCTGCTTTTGGGTGGTGGTTGCACAATCTTAAATTCCAAGGAAGTGCTTCATCGCTGGTGTTTTCGAGGGCGGAATCAAGTAGTGAAACACTGGTATCTGTTCTATATATAGTAGGTTGTATATGGCTGGATACTTGTGCTTTTTGGCAGGTTTTTTTTGTTTTGTTTTGTATTCGCACTTTTTGTGATGCACTCATTGTTTCAAGTCCTACTCAGTTTTGAGCTGAGGAAAGGAAACGTTTGAGACAGCAGAGCAGCAATCCCGAAGTGCCAAGTTCACTTGAGTCTGCAGATGCACGACCGGTGGCAACACCCATGGGCGACAGAAACGCCGATTCTTTACGGCATAATTAGAATCAACTTCTTGCAAGGGATGTTTGTTGCCCTTCATTTTGTATCATTTTGTATGGCTTGATCTTTGTTTGGCAGTTTGGCCATGTCACCTTGACGTTTTTGCATACATGACAGGTAGCTCTTGGTCACTGAGTCTTGCCGTTACCGCCGAGGCGGTGGAACAAACCATCGAAGAATTGGACAGGCGTGGCGGTGAGATACCCATCGTTGGTTTCTTGGCAGCACTCAGCAATGGTGTGGCCCTCACCTTAGATCACAACAATTGATCTTGTCAAGGCTGTGCAAAGATACACGCAAACACACTAACACACACAAACACAATACAGTAATTATGTAATCATGCAATCCAAGTGTTGGAAAATTGAATCAGACCTGGTGGTAGTGACGGTAGTTCTCAGGAACAACACTTAGTGGCTGAAATGGTAAAGCATGTTAAAGCCCTTAGGAGTTCCAGGAGCATTGGAAGACCATCACAAGTTGTTCCATCACATGGATATGAGTCCAGCTTATTTGCAGCACTGTTTGGAGATGTTCGGAGGCCAAATCCAGTTCCGGAGTGACCACAAGACCGGTGGTGGCTTTCACGTCCGGGTCAGTGACCGCACGGGCGCCGTGGATGTGAAGTTTTTTGAAACTGCCGCAGGCAGTTTCAGAAACCACCCTGCACTGGTGAAAGGTGCAAAGGTGCGGCTCAGCGGTTTCAAACGTTGTGCTTTAAATGGAAGCTTGGAAGAGATGGTTTGATGATGTGAAAAATGCATGGATTTGTATGATTTGATGTGATTTGTGCCAGCTTTATTTTTGAGAATGAATTTGAAATAGACTGCAGTTGCCAGTGGATCGGGGCTAATTTTCTCTGCTTGTTTGTGGTATATAGATGTATATAGCAACTATTTACGGTATTATGGTATACTGTATAATTGACAAACAATGAGAAACAACCACATACATAAATCACAGATGCTATTACCAAACTCTTACTATCCTATACCCAGAATCAAACATCAAATTTTGCCCGGGCATGTGTCTTTCTACATTCACATCGTCGCAAGGAAAAGCCTTGGAGTATGCTCCCCCGGGCCGCCAACACGAACTCCGCTGTGACCAAGTGGGGCGAGCAAAGGTGGAATTGGTGGAAAGCGCTGCTGAGAGACTTGGCCGTTGCACTCGTGCTTTCTAGTTGTTGTTTTTTAATTTCAACGGAGTTTTTGAAGGATCTTTCGGGTTGCGGTTGCGTGGACAGAGATGAGCCAATTGCTCCAAAAACAGCTCACATGATCCATTTCAATTTTCCCTTGGCAGACCAGTCGTGCATCAGACGATGTCATGTAAACAAGCGACTCCTAAAGGAAGTGCCAGAAGTTCAGAAGGCTTTTTGAACACCCATTGTCATATCATACCCGCATACCCTCAACTCAGGGTCCTCCGTTGAGGAGATATCATATGATTAATATTTACTGATATAGTATTATAGTACGCATATGTTTTAAATATGCGCAATGGAGAGAGGTATCAATTGCATCAAGCCCCGATCCGACAAACTGAAAGGAAAGTGCCAGCATTGGCACTAAAGGATGCGCTGCGAAAGCCCGAAACTTCGGGGAAACTAAGCATTGTCAGATTGTGCTGGTAATTGTGAAGAAGATCTTCACGCATCATTCATAGTACCTATAGATCTTTTTTCACTTGTCACTATGATTCATTGTGATTCGTTATTCTGTTTGAGTATGTTGAAGGTATGTCAAGGATTGTTTGGGCCCAAAATGGGTCAGAATGCATCTTTTTGTAGAATGTTTAAAAGTTTCAAGGCTAGTGAAACTTTGATGCCAACGGGATGCTGACCGACCGTGAAGGTCTTCTAGGTAAGACCACTAGGAGTCATCCACCAGAGCGGATGGATGTTTTCAAAATCCTCTCTTTGCGTTGGAATTCTCTCCTGGGAAATCCAGCCGTCAAGCGGTCTTGTGCCAATAAGCTGATCGTACCATTGTGACAAAGCGCAATGCATGATGCCAGTGGCGACAAGGCAACAAGGCATTCAATTTGCATACAACCATTGTACAAGGTCATGAACACGGCATGGTGAGAGTTTGTCATGAATACATTGGTACATGCCTTGCCTTGACTATCTTGACTGTAGTCCAGGATCGCTCCGTCGTCACCATTGCCCGCGCTGAAGTCAGCAAAGTGGAAGACTTGGAAGAGAAGCAGCTATGGAATGGCGAAACACGTCCGCAATATTCCGTAATTTTGTCGCCACCCACTATGTTGCAATTTTATTGTTGTTCAAAACTGCAAACCTTTGTCACTTCCCTGGACTCAGACAGTAGCGGGTGAAGAAGGTGTATTCTTTTCTAAAGGCCATTTGACACACGAAGTGCAGTGAATCTATAGTTGGAATTTTGACTTTACTCGTATAACGGATTCTATTGCAGTGAGTGTGTTCTTCTTTCATTTTCACCCAGGCCGATATTCCAGTATCACTTTTCTAATGCCAAGGCCAGCCACACTTTGCGAATCGTATGGCTTGCTGGGCCCGATGGCATCCTTGTGCGATGGACTTTGTGGAACGACGTCGCACACCAATATGGCCACAAACAGTTGCATCTTGATTCAACGGGATGATCATTGGGGTACAGAAACTGTCAGATGTGGACAAGGTCCCAAATTTTGCTCAAATAGTGAAATGATTCGTGTTATGTTATGTTAAAAACATGTTTATTTGATATGATGTTTACATGTTTGTTGTCAGCCAGAACTCTGGAGGGTGTCTTTTCAACGTTGGAGATGTTGCGACTCAAAGCCAGAAACTCCGAGTTGGAGGCAATTTTCCCACGTTTCACAGTGTCTCTTGATTTTTCCCCGAACCTCCCTGCACCCCCAAAGATTCCAAATACATTTCTGGTCTCGTGTGGTCTGGCAGGAGGAGTTTCAGCTCAAAGATGATGAATTGGAAGAACTCCAACACCTCTATGAAGCAGAAACGTGGAAGAATCAAAATTTGAGGAAGGAGAAGCAACGTCAGATTGCACAAAAGGAAGAGGAAGAGAAAAATCTTCGAGCTGCAAGGCAGAGACTTGACACATTGGTCAACATCATTTGTTGTGCGTGCCTGCGCCCTGAAAGGGCTGCCTATTTTGGCATGGAGGTCTCACTCACTCACTGTTTCTTTTGCAGGAGAGTTAGACCCAGATGAGCCACTGGAAGTCCCGGAAGTAAAAATGAAAGGTAAACAGATTGTTAAGCCAGGTCAGTTCTCGCGAAACAATTCCCGGCTGTTGCTCCTGTCCTTCGGCTGCATCGTGTGCAACCCACTCGTTGCCTTGGAAACACTAATAAAATATATAAAAGTATTATAGTTTTATTAGGCGTCTGTAGGACGCACCCCATGCTCACTCTCTCTCTCTAGCGCTTCCACCGTCCGCGTAGCCGGGACACGGGGAGCGAAAGAGAGGAGTGTGATGGGCGTGCTAGCGCTGGGAGTAAGCACCAGATGCACCCTGTCGACAGCCGGCGGTCCTTCACTCCTTTCACTCACTCCGCGTCCCTAGGGTAAACCACTTAATCCTTGACATGTAATCCCAAAGAAATAATGAAAATATATGAGATTCTTAGGGCGTGATAGGACGGGAAAGATGCTTCCAATTTTCATGCATTGTTGTTGTCATTACTTTGGTCACACTGCCCTTGTAAGCAAGTGCAAGACGCTGCGCGGGTTTCCTCTGCTTCTTTCAGCAGCAACGCTAGTTTCCACCGGTGCTTGGAGCACCAAGCCCAAGATGTCGTTAGATGATGTTAGATGAATCGGGGAGTGTTTCAAAGTGGGGAGCTTTCTCTTCAAGTGGGCTATGAAGTGATGGATGTTTTGTTTTTACCCCAGGTTTGACACACCTCCAAGTCGCTTCGAAGACCATGGACGGACTGCTGTTTTGACTCCTCTCAGCCTAGTTGGTAGGCTGCATGGTTTTAAAGGTTTCATTTTGTTTTTTTTATGGGGAAGACTTTTTGCCCAAAAGTGCCATCCAACATTTTTCAGCAACTTTTGCAAGGTTGGTGGAAAAATAGTAGTGTCCGACAAAAAACCGAAAAGTTGGTGAAGAAATGCTCGTTGGTTTAGTTTTTTCCCAAGAATCCAAAGATTACCAGATCACCTTGTAAACCTTGAAAGCCACCAAACCCCAAGCACCAACCAACCACCTCTTGATGTTAACAGTTTGTTCAACAGCCTGCCTGCCTGTTTGATTCCCCTGGTCACATGGGCTTACCTTTGGTGCACCGGTGATGCTGGCAGATGTTTAAAGCGGTTCACAACACCTACCAGCCGGCATTGGATGAGTTGCTATCTCAGATCCAGGGAGAGTGATTCAGAAGAGCATAAGGCCATGACAGCTACGGCTGCGTCTTATAAAATGAGGAGGACCCCAACATGCTCGGAGTTAGGAGGAAACCACGCAGAGTTTTGGGGGCATTTACTTTCGGTTGACTTGAATTTGCAGTCGCCAAAAAGGGGTGACAAAAAAGTAGATTTCCAAATCGTGGTGGACAGGTAGTCATGTTCCCAAGAGTGGTGAAGAGAAATCTGACGTTCACCACCTGTGACGTATAAAACCCTTTAAACATGAGATAAACTACCAAGCTCAAATTGTGCATATTTCTAAACATATCACAGAATCAGCTAATGACTATTGCTATGGCAGGGTTTGAAATGAAGCAAAAGTCACTAGAGACAAATGAGATTTGATGAAGATGCAAGCTCCATCGTCTTGGGTCCGATGGAAAGACATCGTTGACATCCAACTCTCTTACTTCAAGCCGCCCAGGCTGCTGGCTGATACCAGACCCATCGATGACGCAGGGGGGCCTCGAAGGGAAGTGAGTGGTCAGTGGTCGAGAGTTTCCCTGATGGATGCGATCATTTTCAGAGAAAAATGATGGATGAGATATCCAGCTTTCCAGTTTGCGACCACCAGCTGTAATTTGGGCTCAAACAGATCCATTAAAATCCCTGATACTTTGAATATTCTATATTTTCACCATCAACATCCATCAAAAATGCATCAAAATCACCAGAATCCCTTGTGAATCCCTTATACTTTGAATATTCAAACCCGGAGCACTCCATTGAAGGATTTGAGTTGAAAAAACCTTCAATTTCAGGCCAGAAAGGTGGAAAACTTCACCCGGCGGCCTGGGAGCCTGACCCGGAACTCGTGGGAAGAGTTGGAACCTTTGAGAAATTTATGGGCTTGGAAAAAAAACAATGAGTTCCCTAGTGAAGTACCTACTCTGAACCATTTTGCATTGAAGTTGTTAAATTGAAAGATCCATGCTCTGAAGCATCATCCCGATTTAAAGCGGTCTAAAGTCACTAGGTTTTAGCTTGTGTTTTTTCTAAGTCTATAGTTACTATCCATAAAGTATTTATTTTCAATGAGTTCTTAGATGTTCTGAGTCCAATATGAATATCATGGTGTACACTTACCACTTTTGATCAATCTCCTCATTTCTTGGACATTCTTCACATTTTCTTCCTGTTTTTGGAGCAGGAAACACACCAAGCTGCTGGGTCGGTGCCCACAGGTGGATGGAGACTAGCATGACCAGGGCCTGGTCTGCCTTGGAAGGTGCTGAAACAGTCCTAACACCTGGGTCTGGGAAGCCTCAGAGGTTGAGATGGTGAACGGTGAAAGGGGTTGTTGATGCTGTTTTTTTTCAAGAATGCTACGTTTGTTCAATGCTGTAGATGCATTATCTGTTTGACATGTTTTGAATTATAGTTTTTAGGTACAGTGAAACAAGTCTATGAAGTATACACATATCACTGTCCCCTTCGTCATGGTGACACACCGCAACAATCTTGTGGTGTGTTCCATGTGAGTGACGTGATGTGTTCCATTTGTTTGCACCCGTTTAGGCATAAGATATGCATACGAGTTGCAAAATTGTACTTGTGCCATCCATATCAGTGGAGCGGCAAGGTACCTCATACTACTCCATTGTACCTTTTACTACTTGAATCTGGATGCTATAATGCTATATTATATCATATCGTGGTCTTAATATCACTTTCTGTCCATAGCATGGATCATGGATACAGTTGCAAATCCTTTTCCTTTATATTCTAAGATTCTATGGTTTTAACACTATCTTGATCAACTCGCAGGAAACATGTCGAAGATGCAACGAGACTTTCTAGAACTGGTGGAGTAGTTCAATGCTTACTTTGCACATGATGTATCTAGTGCCCGGTTCTGTACACCACAAAAATTGCCAAAATGAATAGCCAGCCCTTAAAAGTGAATCTGGCATATTTTTTTGTGCCTTTTCTGAGTGTTGCCCTTTTTTTTTTTGGGTTTTTGGAAGCTTCGTTGCGGATTATCCTACTGATACTGCTCGAAGTGGAGTTTTGCCCATCAAGCTGGTCTGCCTCGCCTTTAGGCAAGTCATTCGCCTCTTCCAAAATCTCATCGCGCCTTTTGGCGAGGGTCATGAATACACATGGTGCCGGGTGGTTGTTGGGTGGAAGGGGGTTATACCTGTTGATGGTTGGTTCAGAAATCCGGCGTTCATTCACCAGTTGAGGGTTGGGAGTTTATCCCATTTATTTACAAGGTTTTACACGTCCCAGGTGGTTGTTTGGGATTTCTGAAACATCAACAGTATGATGAGTGGAGGGGGGAAAATATGGCGGCTAACATGGGCTCTTGGGGATATTATTTGTTGGATGTTTTCTGATGCAATACGAAGGCGTTTGTTTTATTTCCAGGGGGTTTCAATGAGTCTTTCCAAAAAAGGCTGGTCCAGAGTCGACAGTTTCTCAAATGAGTCCACAGTTGAAACTGAACCTTCTTTTACCCAAAAAAGATCATGGAGAGATAGACGAGATGTTTGATAAAGCACCAGGAAGGCGAAGATGAATGGAACCGAATATCAATGTTTTTTTCTCTTCATGTACATGGGTGTTTCCAAAAATAGGGTACCCCCCAACCATCCATTTTAACAGGGTTTTCCATTACAAAGCATTCATTTTGGGGTAACCCCTATTGTTGGAAACACCCACATGTACGCAGTTAGCGGTGTGCGCAATGGCCCCTCGTACTTTTTTTCGACAGAAATTCACGAAGGTCCTGGGCTGGAAGAAGCTTTTTTTGGGGAAGCACAAATTCATGTTGTCACGGCTTTGAATTGCTGAAAACTGAATTTGAAGGCTAATTTACCCTGCCTGGAACAAAGATAGCCATTGAAAATCCATGGTTGGAAGATGAATTTTCCTTTTGGGAAGACCTATTTTCAGGGGGCCATGTTGGTTTTGGTTTTTTTCGGGAGTTTTTCACCAATTTTTCATCATATTGAACTGGAACCCGAAACCTCAACCTCTCCCCGAGTTTCGCGCCAGTATACCTAGCATGTTGGTGGAGCACATTGGCAGACCGCCTCGTAACTGGAAGTTTCTCAGAACGTGACTTGGTTGGCACCAATCTGAAACGACAAACCCTGACACCTTGGAAAAAATGTGAGAGATCTTTGAGAATAGGGGATTTGGATTTTTTGTTGGTTAGCGACCTTTGAAAGGCATAGCTAAAAAAGCCTTGAGATGCAAGATGCATTGACTTTTGTTGATAACACGATGATGGCCTCCTTCACCAAGGGCGGTCCAAAAGATGTTTGATGATTGGCTGCAGGCAGGGGCAGTCGGTTTGGGCATTTTGAAGCCCAATCTGATTTTTTGATTCCAGACATTTTCCTACCACTAAAAACGCTTTGATATTTTAGGTGAAGGTGAATGATACAAAACACAAATATGTATCTGTATATGTATAGAAATATACACATATATATAATATATATATATTTATACAAATATGTACCCAGAGTGATGGCATTTTCATTGCTAGGACCTTAGATGAAACCCCAGCTTTGAAACCATCTCATCATTCCCAAAAGTATGACCAACCACCCTCTCCAACCACCCAAAAAATTGCACAAGTGCACAACTTCTTCAATGCAGGCGGCACAAGCCCCAACGCCCAACAAGAGAAGAAAACGAGGCGGGAAATTTCCCCACAAAGCTCCAAAGGTTGAAGTTTTCTGAGAATTATTGACTTGATGCTGTTGAATTGTAGAAAAAAGAAAAGAGAAGCGACATATTTCTTTGGTCGTCACACTTTTGCGACATACTTAATTTGTTTGAAACTTACCGTACATTTGATTGGCTTGGATTCAAAGTAATTACTGTATGTATGAAGTTTCATTTTAAGATGATGCTGGTGGTCATGAGAATTGTGATGATGAGAACACTGACGACAACAACGACAACGAGAACCTTGATATCATACCAAAAAATCATGCTACTCTTGCAATATTTGTAAAGGACGATATTCATGCTGATGATTCACTGATGATTAAAAAAACGAGTGAACCATCATCACAATTCCTGACACTCTAGGTTCATGCACTAGTGACCATATCTAGCTGAAGTCCTAAGACTCGACTTCCGTTTTGGGAGTCGACTTTTCAAAGCAGTTGACGACATCCCCCAATAAAATTGACGACTTCCAACCGCTCAGATGGATCAATCTTTGGAAGTTCGAGAAGAAAACCTACTTTCTTTTTTCATTTTGTTTTTTCCACCCCATTTTTTTTTGTAAAAGCTACGAGTCCACAGTGTCCGTTTAACAAAAAAAATCTTCCCAGGGTGTATCGGACCCATGGGACCCCATGTTTTTTTGGTTCGTCCGGAAGGTGGAGGTGAAGGAGAGGAAGTACCTGAACCTCAGGAACCTCCAACAGCTCCTGAAGAGGATGAGGTGAGAGGGGGCGGTTTGAGAGGGCGATTTTTTTCAATTTTAAGCCTTTGAACGGTGAAATCCAGAACATTTGATTGTTGTTGTTGTTGTTGTTGTTGTTGTTGTTGTTGTTGTTGTTGTGGTGAGAGAGAGAGGACTGTTCTTTTTGAATGTGATTTTACCAGTAAGTTGATTGGTGAAATCGTTGACATTGCAAGCCATTGAAGCGCCATTTAGATTGGCAGGTCGAAGTGCCGCAGGAAGAGGAGAGGGTGGAAATTTTCAGCTGACGTGTTTAGAGACTTCTTCTGGGCCAAAGTTCAGTAGACGTGCAGGCTTTTTCCCGCAACAACAATACTTTGGACCTCCCCCCCAAACAGCAAAACTATAGAAAATCCCCACAAAAAGTGGATGTTTTTTTTTTTTGGAAGGTGGACATTTATTCCCCTGTTTTTTTTTTCTCGTTCGAGTTTTTTTTGTTTTGAATCCCTCAACTGTTGTGACAGGTTGGGCAGTTTCAAAAGACTCCGTTTAGAATAAAATCAACCGCCAAACCCTACCTCCCGAATGCAACAAGGAGCAAGAGATGAATCCTCCAGAAGAGGAGGAGTCAATGTTGTGTGATATGCTGTGTGGACCTATTGTACGAACATTTTAGGCCTTGATGTTAGTGATATTAAGGCATCCATTGTTGTTGGGCTGTTTTTGGCTGAAAACTGTGGGCGTTTGGAAGTGCCATGTTGTGTGACCCCATCTTCCATTGCTTCTACCCATTGCCAAGTGGCTTAACAAATTAAACAGGAACTTGCTCACATTTTTTGTGAGGGTGAGTGATTGATGGCTTTTGGATGCTTTTGCCTAGAAGTTTTTTTTCACGGTCCAAACCATGTATACATAGAGAATGAATTTTTAAGCAAGTCAATATGTGTTTCCTCCTCAAAAAGGTCTCACTGAAGTTGATTTTCTTTTTTGATTTCAATTGCCATTGGTTTTTGGTTGCAAGTTTGAACTATGCCCCGAAAAAATTGGGGGAAAACTTCCTCCCATTTTTGCGCTGCGTTTCAAACCCAGGAGCTAGGTGACTTTGTACCTCGGCGAAGCACTGGGGATGTAAAAAACCTTGCAAAAATCAAGTGGTGCGGGATTTCTGAACCATCAGCAGTATGATGTATCTATTCGTTACATCATTAAAAAATGATGAAAATAGGAAGAACATAACTGCTGGTTGAGTCGATTTTCGATCTCATATCTCATTCACGCTTCATTTGTTGACGTCGAATCTCAGGGATTTTTTGATGGTGGAAGTAGATGGCATTGAATATTGCGATGATTCAAAATGGTCCGCCAAGAAGCTTTGTATTTTGTTAGAATACCCTTTAAGCAGACCAGCATTGGGTGGCTGCAAAATTATTTTGTTTTGCCATTTTGCGCAACACGAATCCTTTTAGACGTGATTTTGAATTGGGTTGTGTCGCTTGGTCGTGAATTTTTTCCGGATTCCAAAAACAAACACCGGGAACACCCAAGAAGCAAATGGTTTTCAAAGGGGGGAGGGATACTAGTTCAAAGGGATAACTTTTCCAAGGTCAAACAGTAGCCATTGCGCCCCTTCCAAATGAGTATTCATTGCACATCAAACCACCTTTTTGAAGGGCGATGACACCTTCATTTGGTGCTTTGGATCCAGGCTAATGGCACCAATGGGGTAGCCAAAGATGAGGCGGAGGGAAGAAGGTGTTTTGTGTTTTGTAGGCTGAGATCCAGGAGACTCGAAAATCATTGAATCTGGGTGGCAACATGTCTTGGCTAGTCATTTCAGGTTGGTGATATTTCTTATACTTCATTAAAGGCCCTAGATACTCACAGATTCATGTATATATACACATCTTCAGATAGGACGTATCTATTTAAATACAATTTATATGTTATCTATTTCCAATTTATCGCCCTTGTTCTGTTCTACCTTGTTTTGTCAGGATCTAGACTTCTCCAGATGCTGTGCTCAAGTAATGTTATCATTACTGCTATTTGATTAGCCAAATCCTCCGTCCAACGGGAGCCGGCATCGTTGTCATCCTGTCACCCTCTTGCAAAAGGGCCGTACGAATACAAACATCAGGTAGCTATAGGTGTTGTATCTCGTGAAACTCCCATTTTTAGAGTTTTGATTTTGTGTTTTGCTGGTCCAAAATGGATCATTTTGAAGAGAGATGATCCAAAGCAGAGAGATGCGCAATTTTCCGGCACCTTTGGAGGTCTTTGCAGGGCATGAAATCCAAAGAAGCCATACAGAAAAATACTGCTTTGTTAATTATGGAGGGGATGAAATCCTACCCTCCATTTTAAAAGGATTATATATATATATACATATTTTGTATATACATATACAAATATTTGAATATGTATACATATATATATACCTATAATATACACTGTAGTCTTTCATGCTAATCATCTATTCCACTCCGACAATCTAAGCTTTTCCAAGAGAAGCATTTCCACCCTGACTTTCATAGGTGAACTTTCCGACAAGCCGCGATGTTAGATTGTCTCAGGGTAGGTCGAGGTTGATGGATAATCATAAGAGTTGGGAATTCTCATCATTATATGCGCTATATGTAACCGTAACCTGGGGTTTTCCAGTAGATGGCGTGACTCCCATATATGGGTTTATCACAGCACCTATACCTAAGCCAACAAACTTGGGAGTAGTGGGCTAGCCATCTACTTTCACGCTGATATATGTGTGTATGTAGTGGATATATATAATACAAGCCCTTATTTGAAAATTCCTACCAAACTTGCATGTAAAATCTAGCCCCAACAATCTGAAGGTTTTGGAAGAAGAAGATGCCCAGCTGAAGGCCTTGGTTTTTACACTGGTTACATTGGTGAAGTGAGGAGGTGTTGCTTAAGCACGTAGGTTGCGGTGCGTTGACTTGCCAAGGGTAAGATCCATTTTGTTTCGGAACATTTTCGTTTTTTTTTTGGCCGCTGTTTTGTTTTTGAAAAAACTGCCGGGTTTTGCTGGTTGTTGGGGGTCTCAGGTAATCTATGAATTTGGTTTCCCACATGCTCAAAAACACTTGGGGATGTCACCGTGACAGGATCCTTTGGAGGACCCGCTGGAAGAAGAAGACGCAGAGCTTGAGGACCAAATCTGAGGTTCTCTTGAAATCAGGTGACCGGTGAAAATGACTGTACCGTTGTTTCACTATGAATAGATTAGGGATAGTTTTTTTATTAAAGGGTGAGCAGTTTTCTGCCTCAGGGGAGGTAATCGACTCATGAATCATGATCATCCCAGGATGCCATTCAGGATGGCTTCAAATAGTTGAAGGGGATTGTAACCTCAACCCACGTTCGGCAGCAGTTTTTTTTGATGGGGAGATCACCCAATGCCCAACAAGCTAACCGTTGATTATGGCATTTTTTGGTTATCCGATTATCTGCAAAGAACAAACAAGTCAGGTTGGTGTAGTTTTTCTGAATGACGTCATGGCTGTTCAACCAAAAAGAAGGCCTTTTTGTTCATGTTACAGACGGATGTTGTTCCCCAAGGCCAGCTATTCAACCCTTCTTTCGTGTAAAACCCGTGGGGGATTGGTTTGGAAAGAGCCAGGATGCAACGTATCCAATCCAGAACTCCCGAAGTCTGACAGAGAGTTGTTTCGGGAGAACTACCGGTGAGTTTTGTTCTGTTTTTTTTCATCTTCGGCCTACCCCCCGTTGTGATCCTGGCAACAGGATTTGGAGAAAGATGGAGAGGAAGCGAATGGCGCAGTTGACGATCCACCACCTGAAGAAGGTGGCCATCCAGTCCGGGGGCCCTAAGGATCTCCAGCTACCGCCCCTGGACTCGTGGACCAAGGGCCCAGGTGGAACAAAAATCCTTTGCAAGGTGAGGGATGGCAGGTTTTTTTCGAAAAAATGTCCCCGTGCTAAAACAACATGATCCCCGAGGTTAAAACATCTTAGGATGCTTGTTGTTTAACACACACCTTTTATAACGTGACCCAAACCTGCGACATTCTCCCGGCGGTATCCAACCTGGAGTCCTTTGATCCAAAGCTTTGGTTTCACCTCCAAGACTCGGATCTTAGTGGATGATGTTGATCGAATGGCTAGGAAAACAGAAGGCCCTTCAGGTCCTTCCTTTTTGATTCCTGTCCCATTTGATAAGTAAATGATGTTTGGGCACCGATGACCCGAAAAGCTAGTTAGCCATCGTCACACATGAATGATTCCCGAAGTCTATGTGAAAATCATCCTGGTGTAAAACTCACAGCACTTGAACATCCACCTCTTGCGCACTTTTTTCAGTCATCCATGTTATATGCTTGTTCTGTGCGTACTCACTCCACCAACAATGGAGTTTTCCCCCCACCAACAAATTTCTGAAACTCAGAGGTGTTCCCGTGCCTCATGGAATGTGAGGAATGCACCTCCGGGACTGATTGTTTAGGTAGCCCTTTGGACCGTTTGGTGTGGAAGCTCAGGGTTTGTTTAAAACGGAAATTTGAGAGCCTGGGCCAGTGGTTGGTTGTTTTTTTGTGTTTCAAAATGTTTCAAGTGTGTCTTGTTTTTTTTCTTTGGGAGATTGGTCACGTGGTCTGGTCTGGTTGGACGCTTTCTTTTTTAAATCTTTTTTTAACTTTTTTGCATGTGTTATTTGAATCCAACTCGGAAATGATTCAAGCTAGCAGCAGCTAGCATATAGATTGAGACCAAAATATACCGTATAGAACTCTCTCTCCCTCTCTCGCTCTAAAAATATATAAATATACTATATACAATCAGAACAAAACTGGACCCCATATCTATAAATTGGAGGAAATTCGTATTAACTTGGTATAATTTTTATAATACGTATTAATTAAACAAAAATAAATAAATAAATATATGTATATATATATTTTTTCTAAATTATTTTTTTTCTCCGACTAAAATTATTTACCATAATTCTTAAAAACAGACAAATATAAAAGATCCCATTTTCTTTATAAAACTAACAAAAAATATTCTAAAATTTATTATTTATTAAATTATTATAATAATAAATCTTTGAAAAAAATAAAAAATAAAATAAAATTAAATATTTTACATCTAAAAACATAAAATTTGATAATTATTTTATTTTGAATAATATTTATTAAATTCCAATTAATATTTAATTTTTTAAAATTATTTTATCCTAAAACAATATATAAATATATAAATTTTAATTAATTAAACAAAAAAAAATCAAATATATAAATAAAAAAATAGAAAAATAATAAAATTAATTATAAATATATTATAAATCAGAGAGTCCTGCCGATCATGGTGGCTGGTGGCCACCTGGAGATCTTGACAGATCGACGAAGTTGACAACTCCAAAGAACCCAGCCTGGTCCGAAGTTGACCCCTTTTTTTAAATCATAATACAGATGTACTCGTACATGAATCCTGTCTTTTGTGGTAGATTTTTCTGCGTCATTTTGGATCCATGTGATCCCATCCCCGAAAAGTTCGCCATTTCAAAGACCGTCTTGGATGAAGGTCAGACATATGATCGAAGGCGAAGATGGCGATGTCTATTGCGAGGCGGCGAATCTCAAAGGAGATTCGGTGGATTTTGAAGTGTGAAAGGATTGGGGAATTTCTAGTTTATAATTCTCTCAAGACAAGACTTTTGTTGAAATATTCAACATACTTCGCCCAGCTGACATGTTTAAAAAATAGTGCATGGCGTTTGTGCAACAGGTAGCAGCAAGGTGCAAGACATCACTCCTGGGCCCTAAACAATGATGTAAGCAACTTTTTCTTGTGATGTTTAAGGGTGAGATAAAGCAAACCCTGTGGTTCAGTGGTCAAGGTTGGTGGCCTTCTTGCTATCCTAAGAAACCTGTATGAAGATTTATTTAAAACAGGCTGGCGCCTGTGGCCGCCGACCCGGGTAATCCACATTAATTTGCGCCAAAAAGTTCATAGCAATGAAGTTGCCTCTGGGTTGGAAGTCTGGGTTTTTCTGTGATTTTGTAAAGTTCTGACCTCTGGGTTGGAAGTCAGGGTTTTTCTGTGATTTTGTAGGGT